>VWZE01008283.1:53238-92018 GCA_013396675.1 Eubucco bourcierii
AGAGAGGCTGAGGGAGCTGGGATTGTTTAGCCTGGAGGAGAGGAGGCTCAGGGGAGACCTTCTTGCTGTCTACAACTACCTGAAGGGTGGTTGTAGCCAGGAGGAGGTTGCTTTCTTCTCTTAGGCAACCAGCACCAGAACAAGAGGACACAGTCTCAAGCTGCGCCAGGGGAAGTTTAGGCTGGAGATGAGGAGAAAGTTCTTGACTGAGAGAGTCATTGAGTGCTGGAATGGGCTGCCCAGGGAGGTGGTGGAGTCACCATCCCTGGAGGTGTTCAAGGCGGGTTTGGACGTGGCACTTGGTGCTGTGGTCTAGTCTTGAGGTCTGTGGTAACGGGTTGGACTTGATGATCTTTGAGGTCTCTTTCAACCTTGGTGATACTGTGTGATACTGTGTGTGTGACAAAATGCCTCCTCTTGTGCCTCTATAACAGTGTACGCAAGCTGCCACTGAAAGGGACAGCACTATGTATAATCAAGGAGCTTATTAATATGTTACTTGCTTAGAGTTCTTGATCAAGAAATCTCCATATACCTATGGAAAAAGTTGCACTTCTACTGCTAAGTATCGATGGATTCTATGTAGGTGCACATTCCTCTAGTTGCAGGTGTGATGGCTTCCGTGCATTTCTGCATGCTAGTACAGAAAACTGCTTTGGAAGTTAAAGGCATTGAGTGTGATGTTCTCCTTAACTTAATTCAGACTCTTGGTGCAACCTTGGAGAAGATGAGTTTACTCAAAACCTTAGTTCCTAATCTTTAAAGTACAGACATCAGTAAGGACATTGAGAGCCTTACAGGGGCATCAGGAGGATGAACTAATCGCAGATTGAAGAGGTGGCAAAAGGAGTGAACAACCTTAGGGAGACGTTAAGCTCATCTCTGTCTTGAAGACAAAGGTGAGAGCAGTCACCATATTCTAATATGGTGCCAGCCCAGGAGTGGTCTTTAAAACCTTTTGCAACAGTGCTACAAGTTCCTAATAGATTAGATTATTCTCTTGTTCAGAGGAGGCTTCCAGCTAACAAGTGATTGAAAAATATTCTAAAGTGTTTCATATGTTTTAAAAATGCCAAGACCTGTTTTCAAACAGGTTTGAAAAGGGTGGAGGCAATGGAAATGAACATGGGAGAAACTTGGGTGGAGAAAAGAAGCTGGGATGAATAGGTGACAATGGCAGCGATGTAGAACCACGCACTGCTTTGAGAGGACACAGATCCATGCAGTGATTCATCTCTCCTCCACCATTTGGCTTGCAGAGTTAAAAGGCAGTAGGAGACTGCTTGGGATGGAACTTCCTAGTTTGCACTCACAAAGTTCCAGCAGACTCAGATTTTTTTTTTTAAGAGCTGAGACATGTTTTATGAAATTATGTGGTAATAAACGCCACACATAGTACAAACCTAGCATGCATTTTCTTCCAATGTGTGTAAGCACCTTCAACTGTCAGCAGATGTGTGCTTTGATTTCTGAAGAGGCTTTCTATATTTACAAATTTGCTTGGGCTGAGCTGTGTAACAGAACGCTGCCACCGAGAACAGGGCGATGTTAAACCAGCTTTGCCAGCTGTGCAAGGCACCTCGTGACCTGCACTGACTACAGGGGCAGCCTCTGGGAACAGCAAGCATTGGGTGTGCTCCCAAGGGACCATGCACAGCAAAGGCTGACACATTGCCATGTGGAAAACAAGATCTACTTGGGGGAATTTACACAGCACGGGTCTAGTTTTTGTTGTAATTCCACACAGAAGATGAAATTCAGTGGTACCTGACCAGCAGAGAAGTCTCTCCAGAAAGAAACACCCCCATGCTTAAACGGTGAAAACACAGAACCTTGAATAAAAGGTGGTTTCAAGGGGCCTTCAAAGTCTTCTATGAGTAAATGGGAGGCGGTACTTGAAGATGAAAGCTATGCCCTTTTCCAGTAGTCTTGGGCGGTGGACCAGCCCTTGAAAAGACTTCTGCAACAACAAATCTCTTCCCACACATGGGAAGCCTTCTGAAAGGCTGGCAGGGAAATCACTGGATGGCAGAACAAGTTTAAAGCCTTTCAGCAGTGAAGGCAAACCTGGTTTCTGCCACTACAAGGATGAAACATTGGGATTGCAGCAAAGGCTTTTGTGACATGGAAACCAAGGTCTGAACAAAGACTGTTGTTGATAGAGAGTTTATGGAGGTACAAGAGCAGGCTGGAGTTGTTGCTGCATTCATAGAAAAAATGCATTTTGCCTGGACATTTACTAACTTCTGACCAAAGTCTGGGAGAACACGTCCTACAAAGAAGGCTATATACCTACACACTTCCCCCCCAGCCTTTTGCCAATCTCAAATATGGGGCAGGAGTGAGACCTTTGGTCTGACCCGGAACAATAAATAGGGCATTGTGGAGAGCCTGGGCACCTCGCCTTGTAACTCCTGCTCTTGCTGCCATTTTGATAGCCCTGGTGGATAATTGATGCTCAGACCATGAGCAATTCTCTCCAAAACGTACTTATATTCAATTTTTTCCCATACCATCCTATATAGCTGCAGAGAAATAGCACCATCCAAGCAGTGAATCCAGAGTTTGCAGAAATTACAGGTACATTTATAAAGGTCTGGAAAGCCACAAAGCTTTCATAGTTTTAGAGCAAGAGAGAGTTGTGGTCATTCAGCTGTTCATAATAAGTTTTCTGCCATTTTTGTTACAAATACAAGGGGGCAGTTGTCTTTGTGTAAGAGTTGACCCTAACTGATATGCAGGAAAGGCTTTTCAGGCCAGCCTGGAAAAGATTAGCTTTTCTCAAGTAGGTATTTCTGTGACACATGCAAGACAAAGAAGAGAAATACAGAAATCATAGAATTGTCAGGGCTGGAAGGGACCTCCAGGATCATCTAGCTCCAACCCGCCTGCCACTAGGTCAGGTTGCTCAGAGCCACATCCAGCCTGGCCTTAAAAATTTCCAAATGTCCATAAGTATTTCATTAACAATGTATGTATATATAGACCTTCTCAAAGAGCTACATCCTGAACTGGGCCTGATGTTTTCCCTGCAAGGAAGCAAACCTTTCTGATCCATGACTAAGCCTTATTCCTATCAGATTTCAAGACACAGTAGTAGCCTAATGCCTGTTATTATGCTCGTGCCATGTACAAATACTACCTTTTGTCTGACACAAAGGGAAAGAAAGAGAGGGAGGGAGGCAAGGGAGGGGGAAGGAAAAGATCCCTGATTTTGAAGACCAGAGCAGGATACTTGGTTATTAGCTCTGTAAGTGGCTGTCTTCATGCTGTTTGTTATCAGTCCAGTTTAGCTATTCCCTTGGGCTGGTGTCATTTACATCAGAAAACTGTTCAGCCAAGATCAAAAAGAGAGAATGAGAACTGAACCATCCTTCATTTTTCTATGAAGGTGTGCTGTTATCAGGAAAAGGCAACATTCCTATGCTAGGTTCAACAGTAAAAGAGCTAGAATTGAACAGTATTCTCCATGGAGGCAAATACTCATGATGAGTTCACCTGTTTTTACTTAACATGCAAAGATTGCTGCTCACTTCTTTTCCCTTGCATCCCTAACTTGTTCTTTCTCTGTAAGGCAAATATTTGAGTTGATCTTTAGGTCACTTTCTCCTGCTTGAATAACTGCTGAGAATTTTCTCTCTTCCACTTCCACCCATTCTATCAACTCCCCAGAAACCTTTCAATGATACTGCTTTTGTCTTAAAAGTCAGCTATTTCAAATGCAATACAGTAAACATTTGACCAAAAAAAAAATTATTTTAAGATTTTCTTAATTATGTTTTTATTCTAGGCAAACAGAAATTCAGAGGTACCTCTGTGTCTTTCTGTTTGTAAAAACCAGAGAGGTACAGAAGATAATAGCAAAGATCCCATGTTACCCCACAGGCTCTGGCAGCCACACAACTTCATAGTTGGCATTTCTGTCAAGAAGCAAAGGTGCAGCCTGCATCTAAGTACATCAAAAACTACAACTGAGAATTAACAGCTGACTTTGTTCAACAGAACTGACTCTGGTAGCAGTTAAAACACTTCACAGTACACCGCAGTAGACCTTTGGTATTTCCACTAATAGTAACATTCTGTAAACAAAAAAAGAAGATATTGTTTAGACAGAGCTGCATTCTAAGAATAGCCCAAATTCAAACGTGCGTTAATATTTGAAACCGTGGTGATGCTTCATACACAGGCACAAGTTACACTCCATGTTTATATTCTCTGCTTTCAGAACTGAACTACTAGGAATTGCAAGGAAAGGCTGTGATACTCACAGAGGTCTGCCTTCCTCAGATTTCTCATTCCTATTATTTTCACAGAGAGTGAGCAGCACGGGCATTCTTGGCTCTGCCAAAAAAACCAACAAGTTATTACCTGCATTCATATTAAATTGTTTATGCTTCATAAAATATCCCATAAATATGTGTTGCAATTTCCAAGGCTGGGCAGCAAAATTGACTGATGAACTACTTACACTGCTTTGAATCTTAAAGTCATATTTAAGTAGAGAGATGGAAAAGCTGGGCAGCAAAATTAGATGATGAACTACTTACACTGCTTTGAAACTTAAAGCCATATCTATGTAAAGAGACGGAAAAAGAAAAAAGAGGCAGATAAAGAGGAAAGATTCCACTGTGTATATGTCATTGATGGGGAAAAAAATGACAGCCAAAAGGATAACATAGTAAAATGGCTTTAAATAAAGTTGGTATTTGCAGTACTTGACAAGATGGTTTATTTTAGAAGAAATTTTGATTGACAAACTGGAAAAATAAGCTAGCAAAGCATCTCTGTTAAACATCTGTAGGTAAAGATAAAATTAGTTTCATTCTCTTGAGCAGTTGAAATTTGACACAGAAAGCAGATAAATTTATTCAGCAAAAATTCCAGCTTTTCATTTAAAATCTTTATCAGGAACTTTTGCCACAAGTAGTGAGGTGCAAATACAGCAAAGGCTGTGAAGTGCTCAGCTATTGTGGTCAGGAAGAGGACAATTGAGGGGACAGAAAGAACTGCTAGGAATCAGAATCAAAGGTGTAACCACCATGTTGTAGACGTTAAATTCCTAGCTATGTTTAAAAGCATCATGATCCCGGAAGGAAATAAAACAGTTCAGTAAGGCACCACCAGCACAAATACAGCAGAATATGCACAACAGTAAATAGCTTGGACAGAACTGTTAAACAGATTTCCCTGGCCAAACCAGATTCTGGATATTTACAAAAAGGATCATTAGATGGAATGTCAAGCACAGAAGAAAGACAAACTAGGCACAACTCAAACAAATTATTAATTTTTGCTGATTTTAGTACCTGAAACTTCAGTTGTTGCTTCACTGGAAGTTATTGCTTAATCCCTCTCTCTCTTTCTGCCAGTAAAATGACTCCATTAAATCCCTTTAGGGGGATTATGTCACTTTTTGTTTTCTAGTTAGGAACTGACCCAGCTGAGAAGTTGGATGCAAATTCCCTTATCACTCTTGAATTATGATAAACTGACCTTGGTCCGTATTTCGTGTCTCACTCCAAAACGGAAGGACATGTTTTAATGTCTTCTTTTGGATTCAGTTTCTTGACAGCATAATTCTCCTGACCTGCGGTCACTAAAAAGCCTCTACCTTTTGTTATGCGGCTATTTCAGTGGCTAAGGGCAAAGGGAAGAACAGAGAGGACAGTCCCATTTCTTGCTTTGTACACACACTTTTCACACAAAGACTGTTGCCAGATTCGGTTTTTTCTCTCCTCTCCTTTCAAAAAGATCTGTAGTGTTTCTTTATCCTGTTTAGCTAGTAGACATTTATGTTTTTTAGTTCTTAAGCCTTAGAGACTCAATGATTAAATAACTTATTCTTAGTCAAGCAGCAGGTTAATTTCAGAGCAGAAAACAGAGTATGCTGACTCTCTAGAACCCAAAAAGCAGTTTTAAGACTTTTCCTCCTCAACAAAAGAATCTAGAAATGAAAAATATTCTCAGATATTATGAACTAAGGCAGATCAATATTTTCTTGGGTGGCAGTCATGTGCAAATACCAAGTTATGACCACTTTTGCTTCCACAAATAATCATTGTCTTTAGTCAGTAGCCTTCGTGCGTACACCACTAGCAGGTGGCTGCTAACATAAATAGCTGGCCAAGGCATATGGCTCTACTCATGGCTGGTAGATGCTGCGTTATGGAAGGACCTCAGCTTACATAATGACTGCATCAAACCACAGTTTCTGCCCAAATCCACAGCAAGCTCTTTTCAGGTACCTCAGACTGCTTCCCATCCTCCAAGTGGATTACCCGCTGTGGCTGAACTTCCCTCCACTACCAAAAGGGCTTCCACAGGGCAGCCAACATCAGCAAAGCTATCAGTAATCCTGACATTAATAAGTAAACACACAACATGAATTTAGACCAACATGTCCCAAATCCTCTACTAGGCATCAGAATCCCAGTCACAAATCCACTTCAGGCCATCTTCAGCTTCTATTGAATTATGGGCTGAATTTGTGCACTCTTACCTCATGAACACTCCAGTACGATCCCATCCTGCTTCCAGCTGCATATAAGTCAGTACAGATATCACTACACTGTTAGAGGCAGCAGCTGGCAGTGACTCACAAACTACCTCTGCAAACTTTAAAAGGCACCTGCTGAGGAACAAGTGGCTTGTCCATGCCCCACCTTCCTCATTGCATGAAAGGGAAAGCATGAAGAGAGAAGGGGAGGGAATTTACTGAGTTTATTTGACAGCTAAACACCATACATGTATGTTGGGGGAGAACTGTTCACACCAAGGTGCTAAGAGTTATTAGTAATTAAAGATAAGGGAGTGATAAGGCACCACACTTAAGTAAGATACTTATGACCTGGCAGTCTAAACAGCACACAGATCAAAGAAGATAATAGCAACTACCTGTAGGCTGGAGGAAAATAGACTTCTACAGCACTCCAATCAACAATCAGAAGTACTGTGGATTAAATAATTTTAAAAGACCTTCTGTTTCAACATTTGCTTTGCTTTTCTTGGAGATACTGGGGGTTGAGTTAGATGTTTCTCCAAATTGTTTCACATACCAGTCAAGTGGCTTTTTCTGCTTTCAGAAACTTTCCACAAACACAAAATGTCTGAGTAAATCAAGACAAAGTCAACAAATTCTCCTCCAAATTAGGTCATACATTGATTCATCTTAAATGCTTGCATCTATGTATTTTTAAAATTATGCAGTGTCATCAAATAATGATGTAAAAATTACACCCAACTGCAGCAGCAGATATCACAGAATCACAGAATGTCAGGGGCTTGAAGGGACCTCAAAAGATCATTCAGTCCAAACCCCCTACTAGAGCAGGATCACCTATACCAGATCACACAGGAACACATCCAGGTAGGTCTTGAATATCTGCAGAGAGGGAGACTCTTCAGTCTCCCTGGGCAGCCTGTTCCAGGGTTCTGTCACATTCACATGTTTACATGAAAATTCCTATGTCTCAACTTCCACCCATTACCCCTTGTCTTGTCTTGTCTTGTCTTGTCTTTGGGCATCACCAAGCAGAGCCTGGCTCCATCCTCCTGGCACTCGCCTTTATACATATTTATAAACATTGATGAGGTCACCTCTCAGTCTCCTCCTCTCCAAGCAGGACAGCCCCAGCTCTCTCAGTCTCTCCTTGTAAGAGAGAAGTTCCATTCCCTTAATCATCTTTGTGGCTCTGCACTGGACTCTCTCAAGCAGTTCTATGTCCCTCTTGAACTGGGGGACCCAGAACTGGACACAATACTCCAGATGCAGCCTCACCAAGGCAGAGTAAAGTTGCAAGAGAATCTCTCTTGACCTACTAGCCACAGCCCTTTTAATACGCTCCAGAATGGCATCGGCCCTCCTGGCCACAAGAGCACACTGCTGGCTCATGGTTAACCTCCCATCAACTAGGACCCCCAGATCCTTTTCCCCTTTGCTGCCTTTCAACAGGTCAATCCCCAACCTATACTGATACCTGAGGTTGTTCTTTCCCAGATTCAAGACTCCACACTTGCCCTTGTTGAATTTCATTCAATTTCTTCCTACCCAACCCTCCAGCCTGTCCAAGTCTTGCTGAATGGAAGCACAGCCTTCTGGAGTGGCAGCCACTCCACCCAGTTTGGTGTCATCA
This sequence comes from Eubucco bourcierii, assembly GCA_013396675.1. NCBI lineage: Eukaryota > Metazoa > Chordata > Aves > Piciformes > Ramphastidae > Eubucco > Eubucco bourcierii. The sequence goes on from VWZE01008283.1 coordinate 61,371, forward strand.
GCAAACTTGCTGACAGTGCACTCTGTGCCCTCATCCAGATCATTGATGAATATACTGACCCCTGTGGGACCCCACTAGGTACAGACCTCCAACTAGACTCCATCCCATTGACCACAACTCTCTTAACTTCTTTCCTTCAACCAGTTCCCAATCCACCTCACTACTTGATCACCCAGACCTCACTGCCTCTGTTTAGCCAGAAGGATGCTGTGGGAGACAATGTCAAATGCTTTACTGAAACCAAAATAAACCATCCTCTACCATCATCAGTCCAGCTGGTTATGTTCTCGTAAAAGGTTGGTCAAACATGACTTCCCCATGTTGACTGCTCCTGATGACCCTACTGTCCTTGATATTCCTAAGGTCAGTGACAAGGATGAATTTCTCCATTACCTTTAGTGGGAGGGAGGTGAAGCTGACCGGTCTATAGTTACCTGGGTCCCCCTTCTTACCCTTTTTGAAGAGTCCAGTCCCCAGGCACCTCTCCTGTCTGCCATGACTTACTGAAGATAGTAGAGAGCGGTCTGGGAATGACCTGTGCCAGCTCCCTCAGCACCCACACGTGCACGCCATCAGCAGCCATGGGCTTATGGATGTCCAGATTATTCAACTGTTCCTTAACCCAGTCCTCATCAACCAAGGAAGACTCCTGTGTTCTCTGGTGCCTCAGGTGTCAGGGGCTCCTGAGGACTAGCCTCCAGCAGTACAGATGGAGACAAAGGCGACATTTGATAACCCTGCCTTCTGTCCTCTGTCACCAAGGCACTGTCCTCATTCAGCAGAGGGCCTACACTCCCTCTAATGTTAGCTTTTCCTGCAATGTATTTGAAGAAGCCTTTTCTGTTATCCATGACCTCCCTTGCAAGGCTGAGTTCCAACAAGTCCTTACCCTTCCTAGTTGCCTCCCTACATGCTCTGACAACAGCTTTATACTCCTCCTAGGTGGCCAGTCCCTCCTTCCATGATATGTAGACTCTCTTCTTCCACTTAAGTTTGCTTAGCAGTTCCTTACTTCACTATGCAGTTCTCCTTGCTCCCTTTCTCAGTTTTCTGCTTGCTGGAATGCACTGATCTTGAGCTTGGAAGAAGAGGTCCTTAAATGTTGACCAACTGTCATGGGCCCCTCTGCCTTCTAGTACCCTGTCCCATGAGATTTCACCCAGAAATTTGTTGAAAAGGCCAAAGTTTGCCCTCCTGAAATCCAGGGTGGTAGTCCTGCTTGATATCCTCTTCCTACCAGACGAGATCTTGAACTCCAACATCTCATGACTGCTAAGGCCAAGGCCAAGGCTGCCCTCAACCTTCACTACTTCAACCAGACCCTCTGTGTTCATGAGGATAAGATCCAACAGTCCTCCCCTCCTAGTTCGCTCCTCTGTCATTTGCATCAAGAAGTTATCATCAATGCACTGGAGGAACCTCCTGGACTGTGGCTGGCTGAGTAGCCCCTGCAGCAAATATCTGGATAGTTAAAATACCCCATGAGAACCAGTGCCTATGACTGCAAGGCTGCTGTTAGCTGCCTGTAGAAGGCCTCATCAACTTCCTCATCCTGGTCAGGTGGTCTGTAATAGACACCTACAACTGTATCACCCATGCTAGCCTGACCTTTTATTTGCACCCACAAGCTCTCAACTCACCACTCATCCATCCCTAGATAGAACTCAAGACATTCTATTTGCTCCCTCACAAAAAGAGCAACTCCAACATGTCATCTTGCTGACCTATCTTCCCTCAAAAGGACATAGCCATCCATGACCACCTTCCAGTCATGGGAGCTGTTCCAACATGTCTCTGTAATTGCCACCAGATCATAATCCCACAACCACACATGGGTCCTCCTGTTTATTCTCTGTGCTGNAACCTCCTGGACTGTGGCTGGCTGAGTAGCCCCTGCAGCAAATATCTGGATAGTTAAAATACCCCATGAGAACCAGTGCCTATGACTGCAAGGCTGCTGTTAGCTGCCTGTAGAAGGCCTCATCAACTTCCTCATCCTGGTCAGGTGGTCTGTAATAGACACCTACAACTGTATCACCCATGCTAGCCTGACCTTTTATTTGCACCCACAAGCTCTCAACTCACCACTCATCCATCCCTAGATAGAACTCAAGACATTCTATTTGCTCCCTCACAAAAAGAGCAACTCCAACATGTCATCTTGCTGACCTATCTTCCCTCAAAAGGACATAGCCATCCATGACCACCTTCCAGTCATGGGAGCTGTTCCAACATGTCTCTGTAATTGCCACCAGATCATAATCCCACAACCACACATGGGTCCTCCTGTTTATTCTCTGTGCTGCATGCATTGGTATATAAACATAGCTTTCAGCCTTGAAGTGGGGTAGACCCTCTGGTTATCTAAGATGTCAACACCCTGCTCCTCAAGTATTGGGTTATTACACCCAGGATTTTTGCTGGCAAGGCCAGATACAACCCCATCCCCCCATCATAACTAGTTGAAAGCCTTGTCATTGAGTCCAGCTAACTAGTGTGCAAGGATTCTTTTCCCTTTTTGGGACGGATGAACTCCATCTGTTGCCATGAGACCTGATGCCAAGAAAACTTCCCCATGGTCAAAAAACCCAAATTTCTGTTGGTGGCACCAACCTCTAAGCCATGCGTTAATCACATGGATTTTTTTCCCCTTGCTTCAATATCTCTTTCTGTCACTGGAAGGGTTGAGGAGAAGGCTACCTGTGCTCCCAAGCCCTCAAGTAATCTCCCCAAAGCCCTGAAGCTGTTTTTAAATTGTTTTTGTACTCCTACCCATTGCCTCACCACTCCCAGTCTGTAACCACCATTGGGTAATAGTCTGATGGCCGCACCAGACTAGGAAGTCTCATACAAATGTGTAAGGGAGAGACTGTTTCAAAATTAATAATTATATTAATTTTGATATCCAGGCAGAGATTGTTAATAACTATGAACACTATTTATTAACATTAAATCTCACCAGAAACCTTATTTACAAGGTTCAAAACACACGGTTTGGAAATGTACACATACAGGGAACAGGTGAGCTGGAACACTTTAAAGGCAATCGCATAAGCAAACATTTTACTGGCAGAGAAGGTTTGTGTGGTCACTCACACCGCTTGCAGTTAGTTATCCTGCTTAGCCACTGGATGGACGCAGGAAGCTCCTTTCTGCTTATGGCAGAAGGCAGTTAATGATTACAAGAGGCTTGAAGTATTTACTCACAAAAATATCCTGGGACAATACCCAAAGCCGGTGGTGGGCTGCTGCCAAGTCGGAAGTTGTTAGAGGCCTTGGAGTTTCCTCAGGTTCCTAGGTGCTTCAGAAAAAGGAGGCAGACATCTGTGACCTGGTCCTGGCTCTCTTGGCGGCAGGTTCTTATGTGCAGGCAGGTGTCTTGTGATGTGCAGTCCCGGCACGGTGTCACGCTGGCTGTGCAGGCCGAACACATGGAGGCATCAAAGCCTGATTGTGCTGCTTGGGGTCCCACCCAGCTCAGGATCGATGAGGTAGTAAGCAGGGCCAGATACAATAGTAGAGAGCACAATAGCTACCCCTAGTGCTACCTGCTCGTCCTTTGTATCCATTTCAGCCCGAGACTGATGGGCCTTTGGACATAGATGAGCCAATCAGGATGGCAGTTTGCCCATATTAGGTGAAGCTGGGGCTTTTGTCCCCTTTCCTGAGGCCACCACCCCCAGCACAGAGGGAGGGGGAGCAGGGGAGCATGCCTGGGCAAGCCAGGACATGTACAAGCCCACCTTTGGCCTATTCAGGCCTACCACAACAAAATGTCACTAACTCATGCCCCAGAGAAGCAGCAGCCCTCCCTGCAAGATGGTCCTGCAAATCAGGACCTCAGTTCCCCCGAGAAGGGAATCCCCTACTACTGCCACGTTCCTTTTTTCTCTGCTTACACTAGGGACTGATAAGTCTTGGGTAACTGTGTGCATAAGTATTCTTCTATATCCTCAATCACCTGGTCCTCTGTTACAAAGATCTCATACCTGTTGGGACCTCATTCCTGTGGGGAACTGGGAAGACTGGGGGGATTGAGAGGAGACTTGACTGCCTCTCCTGTCTTGCCAGAGAGGGACCTGTGGGCATTCCTCTCCTCTTATATCCCTTTCTCTCTCCAGGTAGCAAGAGGACGTGGGATTAACTGCTTCTTGTATCACCCATACCTGCTACCCCTTGCTGATGGGTGGGTGTTCCTGACTCTTCATCAGGGCAGGCAGAACCTGGCTCCACCAATCAATCTCCTTTTCAGCTTCCCTGATATTCCTAAGTCTTTCAACTTCATCTTGTAATTTTGCAGCTGTGCCACATGGCTGAGCAGATAATTTACCTGCTCACACCTTGCACAGTCCCCTCCTGCAAAAGAGAGGCAGAGACATTCCTTGTAGCTTGTGAATTGTGTCATGGACTGCTTTTGTGGGCACCCTCTCTGGGTACCCACATCTATTTTGGTTGGCATTGGGAGCATGTTCTTCTTCTGTTGGGTGGAGACCATTATCCTTTGACACCTCCCAGACATTATTTTCCCCCCCAACATGTGCTGCTGCCTGGGTTCTGCAGAGCAGGCCTAGCTCTCTTCCCAAAGTTGAGTCTCAGGGGGCTGCTTCTCCATGTTTAAATCACCCAAGCACCCAACCGTGTCACTCTCTCGAGCACACACATACACCACGTATCTTGCTGTGCCTGTAAGAAAAAAAGTGCAAGAAAAAAGTTGCACAGGTCCAGCTCCTAAGATGCTCAGATGTCTGGTGTGGAATGACCATTTGAGAGCTGCAGGAGGTGATAATACACACTCACAGTACCTGCAACCCATCTTCCCCTTCTACATACATACATCAGGAAAATACATAATAAAGAGAGGCAATCCTGGCCTTCCAATTTTTCACTGAGTGAAAATTACTTTAGTGCTCAATCATTTCAGGATTAGGAATCTACCCAAAATACCCTTCCAATTAAAGAGATGTGAAATCCCAGAAAATACTGTGTCCAGTTCTGGGACCTGCAGTTCAAGAGGGACATAGAACTGCTTGAGAGAGTCCAGTGCAGAGCCACAAAGATGATTAAGGGAATGGAACATCTCTCTTACAAGGAGAGACTGAGGGAGCTGGGGCTCTGCTGCTTGGAGAGGAGGAGGCTAAGAGGTGACCTCACCAATGTTTATAAATATGTAAAGGGCAAGTGCCAGGAGGATGGAGCCAGGCTCTGCTTGGTGATGCCCAATGACAAGACAAGGGACAATGGATGGAAGTTGAGGCATAGGAAGTTTCATGTAAATATGAGTAGGATTTTCTTCCCTGTGAGGGTGACAGAACCCTGGAACAGGCTGCCCAGGGGGATTGTGGAGTCTCCCTTTCTGGAGATATTCAACCTCTACCTGGATGTTTTCCTGTGTGATCTGGTATAGGCAGTCCTGCTCTAGTAGGGGGTTTGGACTGAATGGTCTTTCCAGGTCCCTTCCAGCCCCTGGCATTCTATGATTCTGTGAAAATAACATTCTCATTAAGGCATACTCTGGCAAAAACAAAAATCTTCAGTCAGACAAGCAGCCTTGGCTATTTATCCCAAAACAGAGAAAACTGTTCTGGAAGTGGCTAAACCTGGACTGTAGCTTCTGCAGTAGCTGAATGGATGTTTTCTGAGCCATTCATCTCGGATAATGTTGGAGATGAAGGGCTGTGGCAGCACCATTGACTATGGAAAATTATGTCTGTCCACTGGTTTGACAAAACAAAACAAAAAAACGCAAAACACCAACCCAATAAAAAAAAAAAAAAACCGAAACCAACCCCAAACCTCAAATCAAAAGACTACATTTCTAACCAATAACAGCAAGGTGTTGTGGTGGTTTGACCTTGGCTGGATACCAGGTGCTCATCAAACCACTCTACTACTCTCCTTCTCATCCAGACAGTGGAGAGAATATATCATGACAGGTTCATGGGTTGAGATGACAGGGAGAGATCACTCACCAGTTACTGTCATGGACAGAAAAAGACTCAACTCTAGGAAATCAGTTTAATTTGTCATAAATCAACTTGAAGTAGGATAATGAGAAATAAAAAATACATATTGAAACACCTTCATTTCATCCCTCCCTTCTTCCCAGGCTTAACTTTACTCCCAATTTCTCTGCCTCCTTCCCCCCAGCAGTGCAGGGGGATTGGAAATGGGGATCGTGGTCAGTTCATCATACATCATCTCTGCTGCTCCTTCCTTCTTTCCCTGTTTCAGCATGGACTCTCTCCCACAGGAGACAGTTCTCCACAAACTTCTCCAGCGTGAATCTTTCCCACAGGCTACAGTTCTTCACAAAATACTCCAGCATGTCTCCTTTCCACAGGGTGACAAGTCCTTGATCCAAACCTGCTCCAGCATGGAGTCCTCTCATAATAGGTATCCAGGACCTATTAGAAGCCTGCTCCAGCACAGGCTTTCCATGGAGTCACAGCCTCTTAGGGACATCCATCTACACTGACATGGGGTCCTTGATGGGCTGTGGGTGGTGTCTACTCCCCTGTTAACCTCCATGGATTAACAAGGGACAGTCTACTTCACCACAGGCTACAGGGGATCCTCCACTCCAGTTCTCGGAACATAGAATCATAGAATCATAGAATGGTAAGGTTGGAAGGGACCTCAAGGATCATCTAGTTCCAACCCCCTGTCATAGGCAGGGACACCTCCCACTAGTACAGGTTACTCAAGGCCTCATCCAATCTGGCCTTGAACACCTCCAGGGAGGGAGCATCCACAACCTCCCTGGGCAACCTGTTCCAGTGCCTCACCACCCTCACTGGAAAGAACTTCCTCCTAACATCCAGTCTAAATCTCCCTTCTGCCAGTTTAAACCCATTGCCCCTTGTCCTGTCATTGCAGGACCTTGTAAATAATCCTTCCCCAGCCTTCCTGTAGGCCCCCTTCAGATACTGGAAGGCTACTATCAGGTCCCCTCAAAGCCTTCTCTTCTCCAGGCTGAAGAGCCCCAACTCTCTCAGCCTGTCCTCATAGGAGAGCTGCTCCAGCCCTCTGATCATCTTTGTGGCCCTCCTCTGGACCCGCTCCAACACTTCCATGTCCTTCCTGTGCTGAGCGTTCCAGAACTGCACACAGTACTCCAGGTGGGGTCTGACAAGAGCAGAGTAAAGGGGCAGAATCCCCTCCCTTGCCCTGCTGGCCACGCTGCTCTTGATGCAGCCTAGGACTCAGTTGGCTGTCTGGGCTGCATGTGCACACTGCAGGCTCATGTTGAGCTTTTCATCAACCCAGACTCCAAGGTCCTTGTCCTCAGGGCTGCTCTCCAGCCATTCACCACCCAGCCTGTATTTGTGCTTGGGATACATGTCTTTCCCTCCTTCTTCACTGACTTTGTTATCTGCAGAATTCTTCATCTCACATATTCTCATTCCTCTCTCCAGTTGCAACTGTGCAGCAGGATTCTGCAAACCCCCACACCCCCACCCCCGACCTTTGTCACAGATGTTATCCCAGAGGTGTTGCTACTCTCGCAGATGGCCTTGGCCTTGGTCAGTGGTGAGCACACCTCAGAGTCAGGTGGCATTGGCTTTATCAAACGTGGGGGAAATCTCTAGCAGTTTCTCACAGAAACCATCCCTATAACCTCACCTCCACTATTACAACCTTACCAAACCAACCAAATAATCCTGACAGAAAAGTCCCCAACAAGGGTCAACAGCTGAAAAGCCAAACTGAGGCAGAGTACCTCAGGTGTGCAGTGACAGAAGGACTCTGACAAACATGACATCACCCCCTCCGGCAGACCTTAAGGAATCAGTCACAAAAATGCCAATTTTGACAGTTTGGACACTACCTTATTTTAAATTCTCAGGTAAAACAGTGGACAGTATTTTAGAAAGCATTTTAGAATTGTCTATGTACCTTGTTGGGAAATTTGTGGAGAGAAAAGAATCTACCGCAGTTCTGGCCTGCTTCTTTTGGGTCAGGCTTCACAAGCAGGTGAGGGACTACTGTATATCTCATCCTGGCTGCCCTTCGACACACTCCCAGTTGCCATCGTTCATAATGCTTCCGCATGACTGTGATCAAGAAGACAGCAAAATCCAACTTCTTAACCAGCTCCACTTCTAAAGAAGCCTCTCTCCAGTAACTCACCTCTGTGGAAGAATTTGCACTAGCAACAGTAGCAACAGAAGCCACCTGTCTCTCTCTCTGTTTCTTAGCCTTTACTGTGTTTGAGTAGATTCCCTTCTCCTCAAAACATTTGGAATTTTTTTTCTTTTTCTTCCTTTTTTTTTTTTTTTAATCATAACAATTTGGGGTTTTGTTTTTTTTTTTTAACAGAAGATTTACTTATGAAATATCTCATTACATGAATGGGAAGAAATGCAAGATGTTTATTCTGTTATATATCCACATTCATGTATTCAATGACAGTTGATCATCATCCATACTTTGGTGGACAAGATTTTTGCTTCTTAGGAATGACATACAATGGTTTCCTGCATTTCCTTCTCCTTGAAGAGGAGTGCTGTTTCTTGTTAACAGGTTTCTCATCAGGTTCTTCATCAGATGTGTGCAAGCATAGAAACATAGAATGCTTGGGTTTGGAAGGGACATTTAAAGGTCATCTAGTTCAACCCCTTTGCTGTGAGCAGGAACATCTTCAACTAGATCAGGTTGCTCAGAGACCCATCCAATCTGATCTTGAATGTTTCCAGGAATGGGGCATCCACCACCTCTCTGGGCAACATGCACCATTTACTGCATTCCCAGGATGGGCGTTTCTCTCTCTGTTCTTTGGTAACTGTGCTGGTGTTTGAGAGCTGTTAGAGTTCTGTGCTACATGTGTATCAATCAGCTTTTCTCCCTCCATTTTCACACATTCTGCAATCCCCTTTCACATGCTCTCTGTTTCAATAATATTTAAATTCACCACTACTAAATAAAATCCATATGATGCTGAAGCAAACTTGCATTTCAGGGAGACAACTGCAACACACACACACATGACCTGAGGCAGAAGACAGTTGATTATGACAGGAGACTGAAGATATCCAAAACCAGCCTGGATGAGTTCCTGTGCGATCTGCTAGAGATGATCCTGCTCTGGCAAGGTGGATGGACTAGATGACCTTTCAAGATCCCTTCCAACCCCTAACATCCTGCAATTCTGTGAAATGGCAATGGGCCTTCAAAACAAATTCATGACTTTGGTTTAATTCATAACAAATAGATGTCATCATGGACCTAAAAGGCCAGTCATCCATACATCCATCCATTATCAAATACTTGTTTGAAACATCAAATATCTTTCATAAGATATATATATATATTTCACAACAATCCAGTCCTAAAAGGTAGAACACCATTTAATCCAAGTTATTAAATCCAGATAAAATTATTTAAACTGATACTGATACAATCACTGCCTTTTGCATCTGAAGAAGGCTTTATGGATTTGCTGTCATCGGTCTACAATAAAATGACGAATGTTTTGCAGATGGAAAAATACTAACTAACCAACAGCACGAGATTGCAAATAGAGAGAGTGAGCACTAAAACTATTCCCTATCACACACAGCTGAGTCTGCCTCTTGAGCATCACAGTAAGGTACTGTTAACAACATAGACTGCTGTGTTTGAGATCTTATCTCCAGATCAAAGAGAGACAACTGCTTGACAACTTGATGCATATGGCTTTGAAACAAAGACTTCAAGGTTTTCTTTTATGAGAAGGTGACTTAGAAAGAGATGGCACTTGCCAAGGACAGTGAAGCAGCTACTGCATATGTGCTGTCATGGCAAATACTTAATGAGGGAGGGGGTTAATCTGTTCAGGCAGAGGCCTGTGCTTGTGATGCTGACTGGCTTGGAGCTTGCTTCTTCCGTGCCACTGCAGTGCGCAAAGCCTGAAGAATCATGTTCTCGTTGTTCATGATGTTGTAATTAGTCAGCTTCAGGAGCTTGTTGAAATCTTCTGCTTTCAGTGAGACCTCTCTCGTTGAGTATGGAGAGGAGAAACTGGAGATATCAACCTTGCCTTGTTCCATTTCAGAAGCACTACGTGTCATGCCTGTCAAGGGCAACAAAAGGAAGGTGTTTTATAGTCCCAGGGAATTACAGTACTCTGATACTCTATGTCAAGAATCATAGAATCATAGAATTAACCAGATTGGAAGAGACTTCCAAGATCATCCAGTCCCCAGCCCTCCTATACAATCAACTAGACCATGGCACTAAGTGCTTTATCCAGTCTATTCCTTGAAATTAGCCTTGTTAAATCTCATCCTGTTTGCCTCTGCCCACCCATCCAGCCTGTTAAGGTCCCTCTGCAGGACTCTCCTACCCTCTAACAGATGGAGACCTGCTCCTAACTTGGTGTCATCTGCAAAGTTACTGATCATGGACTCAATCTCCTGGTCTAGATCATCAATAAAATACTGAACAAAGTCTATTGGAGTAGAAAACTAAACATTATTGCATTGCAACCAGCACCTTCTACTGGCCAGCTCATGGCACATCATTTCATGTGGTCATAGGTGCTCAAGACTTTTCCTGTAGATTCTTGAGTAGAATACATAGCAATGGTAAAAGGAATAAAGAGATATATAGGAGAGGAGCAAGTAGAATATTAGTAGTCTTGGAAATCATCATAAAACTAAAGCCTACCTCTCAATTACTAGCCCAAAAGGATACAGTGATTGTATTCATTTATGTGCTATTGCTTTCCAGCGTATAAAACCAACACCCTTATAGAGTTCAGATGGAAAGCACAGTGGCTCTCTATAGAACCATTCTATACTGTACAATTCTCCCCTAGATCTGACTGTTATAAAATTACATCATCTGAAAAGTGTGCTTTGTTCTATGTGCTAAAGCAAATTTTTGGAGATCACAAGGAGAAATTAGCACCTATTCCTCTACTTGAATTACACATTTCTTCTTTCACTGAGTTGCACCAAGACTCAATCTAAAATTATGCACAAGATTGCACCTCATTTTGCAAACAGTTTGTGTCACCCCATTTTGCAATGTATTCACTAGCAGGAACAACCAAACTAACAAAGGATTTTTGTTTTGAGGTGAGAAAAAAAAAATAACACCCAGAGATTGAGAAAGTTCATTGCATTGATAAAGTTAGTTGGGTCCTGTTAACTTACCAGGTGCTACGTATCTTTGGAAGGTGTCATTCACTAAGGGAAAATAAAGCAGTAAAGGAGCTCCTGGGGTGTCTGCACCATCAAACATGTAGCACTCTTTCAGGTTCTTCTCATCATCTTTCAACCCAATGTTGGGAAATGGAATTCCCTGCTCCGAGAAGTATCTACAAGTCTGCTGCAGAGGCTGGTCATGTAGCAGCACAAGGAATGGAAAAGACATCCAAGGTCAGGTTGCTGCCAAAACCCAGTAATTCATCTCAAGTTGCACAAAAGAGATTGATAGTGCTGGACAGACTGCAATAAAATCAGCACCTGCAGCACCAGGGACTGTTTTCTTCTTGCCTGAGGAGCTATTTGGAAAATGTCTTAGTGGAAAACACCTAATATCAAGATGGTAAAGAGAGTTTCATTGTGTACCAAAGCATGTCTCTAAAATGGAGAAATTACCTAAGAACACAAAGGATTAATTCAAAGCATCTAATAGAACATCATTAATTAAGTCAGATAAATGCAGAACTAATAACATCTTAATTTGTGGTCCAAGACAGGAAGATTCACGGTCATATTATCTCTGGCAGTGTAAGTTAAGAGTTAACCTTGACAGGTTTTCTGCAGAGTTTGGAGACCACTTTACCTGTTTCTGTAACTTCCAATTTTAGAAATAATATGAGATTTCAAGGAAACCTATTTTAGACCCCAAAATACAGCAATAAAAACATTCTTCTGAAAGCTCACTTGCAATGACTGGCTTGGTTAAACTATCTGACACTCCAGCACCACCTTTGTTTGTTTGAATTATTTCTAAAAGACTTTGGGGTAGAAGAAACAAAGTGCAAGTTATGACATGTGCTCTTTTTCAGCTGCAGTAGAGAGGTAAATATTTTTCTTGTGGCATCACAGCGGCATTAAAATATCTTCCACTTGAAAAAAAAGGATGGAACCTTAACCAATGAAATTTGTGTTTTCTGCAAAAATTGTAAATACATTTAATATCTTGCTTGAAGCTTACTATTCAAGGAGCAAAAATGTTATTTATTTTAAAAGATAAAGGGAAAAGAAAATTTTCTCTTACTAGCTTGTTATTTGACAGCTAGAAAAATCACATATTAAAGTAACAAGAGAAAATCGTACATGTTGAATGAGAATGCAGATTAAATTTAGCATCTTAACCACAGACAAAGTTTTCCTGGCTATGTTTGTGCTATTATATCACATATATAATTGTACCAGAAGTTGCAGCTCAGCCTTCATAAGTTCACTGTGCTGCTATATTTCAGCAGTGAAGCTCTTAGAGCTATTCCAAAAGTAGTTTGAGAAAAATAGGGATATTGTCCTCTCTAGGAATTTTCATTTTCGTTTTCATCTCCTAAGGTTTGGAAACATCATATTACTAAATCCCACCAAGTTTTGTGTTTTACAGACACCTGTCTGAATGTTGTGGAAAGTAAAGGAAAAGACATCAGTAAACAAAGACAATTTTGAGACTTCTCACCAAGGTTTGTGAGCCACCAGTGTAATTTAAGTGTATGATGACGTCCACTTTCCGCTCTGGTCTCATAAGGGGTGGGCAGCTAGTTTCAAAGAAGAAAGCTGCATCTACCAACTCCAGGTGCTCCGAATTATTTCTCAGGTCATTAGGAGAGTTGTCCAGCAAAGTGTCTGAAAGAGAGATTCAGAGCTACTTTAGAAAGGCAGAATAGAATCTCTCAAGACAGAAGGCAAAAGGAAGATGAGTCTCTCTCACATCCAGGGTTTTCCCTTTGCTTTAGGATTGTGTGCAGCAATCTTAAACCTCCCTTCATGTCTTCCCTAGTCTTGAGGTCTGTGGTAATGGGTTGGACTTGATGATCTTTGAGGTCTCCTCCAACCTTGGTGATACTGTGATGTTTTGTTGGTGTTTCCAAACCCATGAACTGCACCAAACCCTAGGCAGATGTTCCATATATGCAAAGTCCCAACTCAGTGATTTTCAACTCAGTGATGGGATGAAGCAAGCCAAAAACTAAATTTTGTGTTACTTGAAGTCTCCTGGATAAAGCACTGGTTGGGCAGGAGGGCCCAGAGAGTGGTAGTCAGTAAAGTTAAATCCAGTTGGCGGTCAGTCACTAGAGGGACTCCTCAGGTATCTGTGTTGGAATCACTTCTTTTTAACATATTTATTGACTGCTTTGATTCAGGTATAGAGAGTGTCATCAGTAAGTTTGCAGATGACACCAAGTTAGGTGGCAGTATTGATTTGAATGAGGGTGGAGAGGCTCTTCAGAGGGACTTGGATAGGCTAGGTCAATAGGTCAACATTAATGGGATGAGTTTCAACATTGCCAAAGGCCAGGTCCTGCACCTGGGTCACACAACCCAAAGCAATGCTACAGCCTTGGGGCAGTGTGGCTACAGCCTTGGGGCAGAAAGGGATTTGGAGGTTGCAATAGACAGGCAGCTGGATATGAGCCAGTAGTGTGCTCAGGTGGTCAAGAAGGAAAGTGGCATCCTGGCTTGTATTAAAAATGCTGTGGCCAGCAGGAGCAGAGAGGTGATTGTCCCTTTGTACTCAGCTTTGGTGAGGCCACACCTCGAGTTTGAGTTTGATTTTGGGCACTGTAATGCAAAAGGGCTGTGGAGGTGCTGGAGCAGGTCCAGAGGAAGGCAATGAAGCTAGAGAAGGGCCTGGAGAATAAATCTAGTAAGGAGTGGCTGAGGAAGCTGGGGTTGGTTACTTTGAAAAAGAGGAGGCTGAGGGGAGAGCTCATTGCTGTCTTCAACTACCTGAATGGACATCGTGGAAAGGCTGCTGCTGGTCTCTTCTCACAGGTAACTGGATACAGAACAAGGGGAAATGGCCTCAAGCTGAGACTGAGTAGGTTTAGATTGGACATTAGAAAAAAATTTTCATGGAGAGAGTGGTCAGGCACTGGAATGAGCTACCCAGGGAGGTGATTGAGACATCCATCCTGGGTGTGTTTAAAGGTCATTTGGATGTGGTGCTTAGGGCTATGGTTTAAGGTGAATCTTTTAGAGTAGGGTTATAGGTTGGACTTGGCAATCCTGAGGGTCTTTTCCAACCTGGATGTTTCTGTCATTCTGTGAAGTGAAATACCTGAGCAAGTACTTCATTCTCCATCCTCACCTGTCAGCAAGCACTAACAACTAACCACAAACCCCACTAGACTCTCTTCAGGACATACAAACAGCCCTTACTAATTCCCAGCTGCTGTGCCAATGACCAGGCAATGACAAGAGGTGGGAGTGCTGCCCACACCTTTCCATCTTGTGAAGTTCTCCTGCTGGATGTACTCGTTGTGCATCTGGAAGCCCCTGAGGAAGTTGTGGTACTTGGAGACAGCCGGGCGATCAGTCAGGATATCCCTGAGAGCGGTGGAGAGGCCACTCGTAGGCGTGAACATGCACGTAGACATTTCATATGGCTTCTCAGGCAAGTCAGGTTGTTCCTCTGGAGATACATAGCATATATGACATGCAGCTGCATTATAACCACAGTTAAGAGGAGGCTAGGTGCAAAGAGGAGAAGGGGTCACAGACTCTTCTATACCAATAGTGGTTGTGTTCACAGCTCTCAGCATTGCAATATTTTTTTCCTTATGGTCTGCTGAGAGCTTAAGTTAATTTCTTGGCAAAAATAAAAACTTACTTTTGTTTTCTAAACCCTGTTTGGCAACATCTGACTGAAGGAGTGTCTTTCTCATAAAACATCTTTACTTCAGTATGCGTATTTCACTTTTCCAACCAACCAAAAAAAAAAATTTATTTGTACATTTTAGACATCTTCTGTGGAGATGTTCAAAATGCATCTGGATATGACCCTGTGCAACCTCCTCTAGGTGAACCTGTTTTGGGAGGAGGGTTGGACTTGATGAATCACTTTAGAAGTCTCTTCCAACCCCTACCATCCTGTGATTCGGTATTTCCAAGGAATGGTCTTTCAGTACAGAGCTGCCTTTCTCAGCTTGCACTACACTGGCTTCCCTTGACCTCTACTAAATATATCAGTTCAGTAAGATGTTGAGTGAGGGATGTGCTATGCAAGGCAAATGGATATCAGAAAGGAAACATTCAAGCTTCTCTATGGCTAACAAACAGTTGACAGGAACTTTTGACAGCAGTTCTTCTTTACAAGCCTTTCAAAACACAATGCCTTAGGTACCACCTTATGTATCCATCCTTTATGTCAAGGTCTGTCAGATGATGCCTTTCCTGCTAATAGCAATCTCATTATTTAAGCAAAGCACTGGCTAATAAGTAAAATCAAATCATTTGGTTCTCCTAGTGCCTCCCAAGAACAAGGATAACAGAAAAACTTCGACTATGAGAAATGAGTGCAGTCACCTTAGCAGTGAGGCCTGGAGGAGGGAAACCAGAGCCAAAATGTGACTGAGATTTACCTATTTCTGTGACTTTGTCTTGGGTCCACCTGTGCCAGAAGTCCTCTGAATTGTCAGCTGCATGCCAGGCATCCAAGAGGTTTTTGGAGAAGATGCTACTCCACATTCCTAGGAAGTGGAGAGAGAGAGAAAAAGTAGTGCTGAGGTAAACACAAGGAAGTTCTTTTTTAAATTCCCTCCTGATACTTCTGCAGCTCTTCTTTAACTTTTTCATATTTCTATCCAGTTTTGCTTAAGTCCAGACAAGTGTTTTGGTGGTACAGCTGGCTCAGAAGGGAAAACATTTCAGAAGAAATTTCAAAGCCTGTTCCTTTCTGTCATGCTTTACCTAGAACTTCTTTTTTCTATTTTTTGGAAATTTTGCATTGTAATTTTCCTATTTTAATTTCCTTTGATAAGAAATATTTTCCAGACGGATCCTTCTCTGACTCTCCTCTTTCTTGCCCCGCTTATTTCTTCTCAACACTTCCTTCAACTTCAACAAAGTCTCATAGAATTCCAGCTTTCGAAATATTTTGAAAACCAATGGGAAATTGTAACACTTCAAAAGCAATCATGAAGGTGGGTAACAATTTAGCTGTTGGTTTAGTTTGATTTTCTCTCAGTCCAGCTGATAAAATTACTTTTGCTGGCAAGGGCAGTTGAGTGAGCCTCAAGGAGACATGTTGAATTCCAGGTGACCAACACAGTACCTCAACAGTCACAATGCAGAACAACAGGTTTATGCGAACTCATTTCCAGAACCACCGGCATTTTGCATTAAAACCTTGTCAAAGCCTCAGGCTTGTGCGTCACCTTGCATGAAGCAGATCCGGGACTCAGGAAGTTTCTTCATCAGGCGCCCCATGAAGAACTCACTGCCAAAATCCTCAGCACGAATGAAGGCGCCATACTTGAGGAAGCCCACCTCATAAGGTGTGAACTCCACCCACTCTGCAACACACATACCAACAATGTTAGCTCTGCTTCTAGCAACAGTCAGGACAGCAGATGTGGAAGAAACCTTCCAGGTGTCAGCCTTCACAGGTAAGCTAGCTAAGCATGTGCCCTGAGCAAACCCTGCTGACAGTCACCACTGTTCTCGCTATCACATGGTGTAACAGGTTTGTGAAAGAGCAACACCAAGGCTAAGGAAAAACGTAAATTCTTCTTTCTTTCTATCTAGCGAGGCAGAAGTTTTCTCATGAAAGGTGGACTAGAATCCGGATTGACTTAAGTTGCTTATGTTGCCTTTACCCAACCACAAAAAACAGACATAAAGCAAACTTAAACCTATGGTGAATCACTTTAAGAATTCATAGAATTTCTGACACAGTGTCACATATCTATGCTCTCTTATTAGTTTCAAGTTAATGTCTGAATATGCCCTCTTAGATGCCAGAAGATATTACAGAATACTGAACTGTTGCTGTCTATGCCTGTGGTTGCCCAGTTACACTTTACATCTATGAACAGGACTTCTCATGGCTTGAAGTGACAATTTAAACCTATTTATTATTATTTTGTTTCCCCACTCTCTGTGCATCCATCCCACTCTGTCCCACGTGTCCTTCCCCTCCTGCCACTTCCCCTCTTCCCAGATAAAAACATAAGTCTTTCCCAGAATTGAAACATTACCTCTAAAATCTTTAGTGGCAACTTTGTCCTTGACATTAAGTGCGAGGTAGATGGGCAGTGGGTTCTGACCCTGATTAACTGCATGACGTTGATCAGAGAGTCTGTGGTGGGATTTCTGGATTAGGGAAAGAAAACAACCAAACACTTAGCTGATAATCACTTCCTTAGAGATGCCAGTTTATGAAGTCTGGATTTCCTTCTAAATTTATGTTAATGTGTGTGAATAACAGAAAGCAAGAAAGTCAGAGGAACAGAAATAAATTTTGTTATGATAACCGGTCACATTCTACATTTGGTATACAACATCAGTCATGAGTTGCTTTATGTTCTATTGCATCCTTGGACTGGTAAATTTAACTGGAAAACTGTAGGGTAGATTAGGGTAATGTAGGTGTTATCTGTTAAGCAGATGAGTTCTTCAAGGCAGCATGGTAATGACCCTTGTAGTCAATTTACTGTTTTTCTTCTTTTAGTTTTGAAAGTTAACATCCACAGAGGAGAAATCCTTGAGCTGCCCAATATTCACAGCTTACACATCAACTGAAAATTGAGTCTGTTTCAGCTAAATTAAATTCTAGCATATTTTACTATGCAGCACTGAGGCCAGAAATTCAATGTCAAAGATGATATGAAATGAGAGTATTTCATTGCATCTGTTTCACCTAGATAAAACATGTATCAAGTTTACAAGATTTTAAAATAAAATAGTTTTTTCTCCAGCTGTCATCAGTCTACTGGTTTTCGTGGAAAGTTTTGCCTGTGTCATTACAACAAAATTAGGAATGGGAGGTCTTGAGAGATCAAATTCGAAGTAGCTGAAAGGCACCTGCCAAATCTGAGTTTCTGTAGCTGTCTTAAGAGATCTGGATCTATATACTGTCTCATCACTAAATCTCAAAGTGCAGTAGCTACATATGGCGTACACCTGCAGTACATTCAAACTGTGAGTGCAGTTTGCATAAATACTGCAGTGGTGGAGACATAAAAGCATGGGGCCATAAAAACACTTAAGAACCTCAAAAAAACTCTGGGATAGCTGTAACATTAATTATCATGCCACTTTCAGGGCTAATCTGGGCATTTCTGTGTTATATTCAGTCACAGTTTAGGCCCCAATTTAGACATATGCTACATCTCCAAGATACTCATGTAAATAGATGTTGTGCTGCCTACGTGGCAAATACAGTTTTGGTGTTCAGGTGTCTCTTCTTACAGCTTTAATTTCTTGTACTGGCCACAAACATCAAGTCATCAACTTCATGAAAAGAAAGATGTGTAGAATTTACCCCGTCATTTAACATGGATTCAATCATGAGTCCCCACAGATCAATAAAAGATGTTTTATGTCCTGCTTGGGTCCTTTGGCTCAGTTCTCTGTAGTAGTTCCTCAGACTTCTCAAGCAAAAAGCCCCCATCTTGCACTTGGCTGCTTGCTTCCGAGCTTCAATAATTACTTCACCAAGATCTTTACGTGACCAGTCAGCATCTTCATACAGTTTTGTCATTGTCCTGCAAGCAGGAAACATGATGGAAAGCAGAAAGAAGTGAAGATGATACTTCTGAAACTCAGAGGATATACTTTGCAGAGCTATGGGCCCTTACATTTTTATCTTTTGGTAATTCTTCTCCTTGAGTTTACTCTGATCAAAAATGCAAGCCTAACAGCAGTCAGTCAAAAATCACTTGATCTGGGATCCCACACAAGCAGCTACATCATATGTCTATGCTGTTTCTGTCCAATGGTAACCATAAATGCTCATTTGCATAGGATTTAGAATTTCTACACTTCCAGTAAAGTCGTTTCTTTTGGTTAGGGCTAAGTTTCTTTGATGACACCAAAATATGATGCACAATAGGTCTTTCATGGGTGACTCTGGCATTCACAGACTTAAAATGTAATCAAAATAGATCCCTTTTATCCTTGTAGAGATACAAAACCTTGCAGAGCATGGGTTTTGCTTTACACAAGTTCCAAATGACATTGTCAGAATGACTTCTCACCACGTTGTGCCAGACGAGCCACTGATGTATGAAACGCAATCCAGAACACGCAGTTTTTGAAGACCCAAAATGCTGCCATACATGGCAGTGAGTGCTCTTATCCCACATCCTGCTGTGGTCACAGCCACTATGGGCACCTGCTCAACACAAAAGCATGGGTGGAAAAGTGACATTAAGGGCATGTCTAAAGATGACACATACAAAAATAACATCCAGACACTAGTAGAACATGAAAGACATAAAGCAACATTGCTCTATGTGTTGCGATTGATAAAAGTTCCTTACATCCCTGCAGGGTGTGCTAGAAGATCTTTGCGCTTCAGGAAGGGTCTTTAAAGATCATGGACCAAAGTTGTTGTTTTGAAGTTCCTTAAGATGATTGACCCAACAAATGGAAATAGTGACTTTGCTCATCCAGACAGACCACTGAGCCCTCCAGCTGAGGTCACCATGGCTGCAAACAGTGCCCATAGCTGCTGACAGAGGTCCTCCTCACTCCTCATCTGGATAGTAGTGAGAAATCACTCATCTCTAGGCATGAGGGAAATGAGCAATAACCACCACCCCACCCGCAGCAGTGCCTTCCCTGATTACCTCATGCTCTTGCAGATCTTCCTCCAGATGAAGAACCTCCTTCAGTGCAGCAGCAACCACCTTTCTCCGGTTTTGCAGGAAATTCTGTTCTTCAGCACACAGGTCAAACCCCAAGCGGGCATCTAGGTTTCTTGGCCTGAAACACAGACCCTGAGTCCTGGGACCAGGGCACAAACATTGTATTATTACTCACCATGGTTAACTCTAGTTATGTTTGTGTGTGTTTACAGATCTCTTTGTGGACAATATAATGTAATAAATGCTAAGAGCATCACCACAGACAGACCTTTGCTAATTGCTGTAGCTGCTAACAAGAACGCAAAAGGGCAGGCAGAGCAGAACACTGCATACTGTCCTGGTACGGTAACACAGTTTCTACAACATACTTCTGGGTTTATTTGCTCACATAATTAACTCTTCAAGTTGCAGTAGTGCCTGCCATCTGTACTTGTAACAACACAACCGCTGTCAACAAGCACTGCAGTTGATTAGGAAAACAGCTACCAGACCCTAGTGTTATTTTTCCTGTAATACACACAAATATTATTTCTCCATGGAGCTGCTCTCTCCATCTGTAGGCATAATAGTGCTCACAACTCAAAACCTATTTACTGAGATGCACTACTAGCTTGGAAACTTGGAGGAAAGGGGGCCCATGATTTAATTCTCCATCACTGAAAAAGGAGAACCTGGTAAATAAAAACCTGCAGCCCAAAGTAACCTCTGCCTACAACTGAGCCTGCATGGACCCCTGCTGATTTCAAATGAGCTTTGCAAAGGTACGAATGTCTCCAAATTACAGGATCAGATCTTGCTGGAGACTCACTTACCATTCGCTTGCCTGTGTGTACAAGTCAATTGTCCTGTCCTGAAAATCGCAATACAAACAGTGTAAGCATGCTCAGGTCATTCATCCTGTGCCTTCCTCCCCTACTCCATCTACAGCCTGTTTCATTATCTCTGCAGGTGGTCCAGGTTGTGAGAGAGAATGAGCTCCAGTACAGACTGTGTTCACTAGAGATGGGCCATTCACCCAAGCCAGGTGGGCAGCTCAGAGCCTCTCGTCTTTGCATAGCTAAACACTTAGTTTAACCTTCATTTTCTGGGAATGTCACTAAAAGTTGTGCATCTGAACAACAGACATGAGGGTGCTTTCTGGTTTATCTTTTGCGTCAGGTTTGACCTTTGAAAATACCTTGTCATACCCGTTATTGTTAGCTCATGTATCATGCTGTTGAACATATTAAATACGTCCTGGGGATATTAGTTTAAACTCAGAACAGGGTTGAATGGCATATCTGGAACTACTTGCAGAACAAAAGGAATCAAATAAATATTCCATCATTACGCAATGACTGCCACTCACACCTTACACTATGGCACATCTGTCTGATGGAAACTGAATCACTGCAATGTAAGACTCATCACCCACCAAACTGGACATGTGTTTGGCTGGTTTTTGTTGAAAAAGACTTGTTCTCACCTCTGCCATTGTTATCTTTTCTTGTATAGGAAGGGAGTTCAGAGCTAGAGTCACAGACTCGTTCATATCCCTTTCATTTTGACTTGATATGGACTGGAAAAGAGAGTACAAAAATACGACTGTTAACTATTACACAGAAGGGGGGCTAAGGAAGGAGGTAAAAGCAGTCTCCTCTGCCTCACTCGCATATGTCCACTTCCCAGTTCCCTGCATACACAGACCTGCACACACACTCAGCACTCAGAGATCCCCAACGAAACACACAGCAAAGAGCCAGCTACGTGTTAGCGGTGATCACGTACCCTGCTGAGCCGCCTCCGCCGTGGCAGAGACACAGTGAGTGCCGACTGATTGTACTTGATGTAGTGGAACCTGGCCGGGGAGGTTGGGCAAAGGCAGGAGCTCAGCGTGTGAGTCTTGGTTCCTTCGTACGACCCGTCCACAGTTAGTGCAAACTTCCTCTCTGAAGCAAAGGCGTTTCAAACTTAAGTTCATTTTTAAAATGTGGATAATTTGTTTGCAGTTTTCTTAAGTAATTGCTTTTTGGTATCCAAATTGTAGGATGAATAAACAGACTCACTTGTCTGAGCCTCTGACTTTCAGCTTTAGACCTTATGCGCAGAACATGCCATGTGTTGGCTGTTGCTATAGTACCTCAGTACTGTGATTGCTGAGACCACCACTCTACCCATCACCTGATTCACAGCTGATAACAGTTCGGGGGGAAAAAAGCACTCTCTCCTGAAAGTCTGAAATTTTCCAAATAATAAGACAGTGTGTGGTACAAAAATATTATTCTGGTATATAAGATAATTTGAGATTTTCAGACTTCTGGGAGAAACTTCTTTAGTTTTGTAGCAGAAGACAATTGTCTGCAGAAAAAATAAAATCTCAGTCCTTCTATCATGTTCTCCTTTACTTCAACTTGTAATCATAGAATGGTCTGGGTTGGAAGGGACCTCTGAAGGTCATCTAGTCCAACCTCCTCTGCAGTAAGCAGGGGCATCCTCAATTAAGATCAGGCTGCCCAGAACTCTGTTGAGCCTCACTGTGAATATCTCCAGAAACGGTGACCCAACCACCTCACTGGGCGACCTGTTCCAGTCTTCCACTACTCTCATAGTAAAGAACCTGTTCCTAACGTCCAACCTAAACCTGTTCTTTTCTAGTTTGAAATAATGTTCCATTTGAAATAATTTTTAACACTTGCAAAACACGTAATTGAAAGATAGTCTTTATACAGAAGTTTGATTCAGGGTGAAACACACTCTGTAAATCCAGCCTTCAGGAGAATTAGCCCACTCCAGCATTTTCAGCTACATCTAGCACATATCTTTGTTGTGAGAACTGAGCTCAACTGGATCAACCACATGCTTAAACGGTTTGCTGGAGTGGGGACATAGAAAGATGTCAGAGTGAGAAATTTCAAAAGTTGCATAGGAGTTACACAGGTCCACAAGCATGAATTCAACATACTAGAGAAGTGCTGTTTACAACGTCCAACAAATCTCTTTGGAATTGTATTGCATGCTTTGTGTTCCACCCAACAACATGTTTTATGCGGTATGTCTAAAGTATCATTTAAGAAGTTAAATGATAAAAGAGGCCCAGTCCTCGTTTTGCCTATTTTGTTTATCTCCAAATCTAGAAACCACAGGAGTTAGCTCCAGTTTAGGACTCAAAAAACCTTAATTTCCCTGCACAAATACTTTGGAAAATTATCAGTGTCTGACAAGATGTTATTATAGAGAAAAGTATTTTGTGATGAAACCAGAGCACATACTGTTCACACCACACTGCAGTAATCAGTACATTTTTGACCAGCTGCAATCCCCTCCACAGGCCACTGGCACCAGTGAGATTTTTGCACTGCATCCTAAATAACTTCAAAGGAGAATGTTCAAGTGTAAAACACTGAGTACTTTTGCTATCAGATCTGCTCTGTACATCAGTGAAAGGCTCACCTGTGCTGTCTTTCTTCAGCCTCCCACCATTCACCTGCACATCCAAACAGGAAACTTCGCGGGACTGCAAGAAACAACCAGGAAAAGAGACCAAAAAAGTACCTGCTGTCAGCAGAGCTCTACCTCAACTGTCTCTCTGACATGCATGGGCTTTTGGGCCATGCACTTCGAGAGAGAGAAGGTCCCAGCCTCTAATGCCTCTACTAGGTCTAGGGAGGTGGCTTCCATGTGAGAAATAACAGATTGAATAGCAATGAGGAAAGAGAAGGGATCTGCTCACTCCCTTCTGGAGAAGAAGCCCCACAAGTGCCTGATGGAGGACCAGCCACAGGGGAAGGCTGCCTGGGCTCAGTTTAGTTTGTGCAGAGGCAAGTGCTGGTGGCTACTCACAGCTTTCACAGCTACAATCTCTCCCAGCATAAATCACTACTGGGGACTGCATGGGAAAACCAACGCCAAGCCCAGTTTTAGCCTACCTCTCAGCTGGTGCCCTCATGCCATGGCATGGAGCAACTTCCTGATATCTTTAATACTAGCTTTGAATAACCTTTGTTATACAGCAGGGAAAGGATTATTAAATGAAAATTACCACCAAAACTCCATTAGTAACAATGTTTTCAGGAGGATCAGGGCTAAAAGACAAAACAGAAAACAATAGATTAAAAACCAGTACTCTTCTTGTTTGTTTGGGTTTTAAAACATTTTCTTCAATAATTATTTTATTATTTTTATCTTTAGAAGTCCATCTTTGGATAGGCAGCATGGGCAAACAGCAGCAGAGATGCTTTCTGGACATTCAGTCCAATTTGGTTTTCACAGGTTTGAGTATGAACTTTATACTATTCGTTGTTGAATGAAAGAGCTCCTTACTGGATCAGACAGGATGGTTTTCTGACCACTGAAGCAAAATTAAAAAGGGGTGTACTTTACTCTCTTCTTCACTTTACACTAAATTGCACTGTTGCCCCATATAGCTCAGATCAGAAGTGGGTGATCAGTGCTGAAAAGATGCTGAATTCATCCAACATGCCATAACAAAACCAAAGCAAAACAAAAACCCAAACATATAAAATATTGCTATTTACATTAAAAATCAACAGCAGTACTAGGACTGATTTACATGCCCATTCTCTCCTTTAACCATTCAGTCATCACAGAGATACAGCAAAAAACTACAACCTTTTAAATCTATTCCCACAAATAAAACAAATTCCAAGTATCATTATCTCACGTTCTTATGACAAAGCAAAGCATTCGAGATGTCACAATAAGGAGCAGGAAGGGAACTGAACCTTAAAATCTCCTCCTGTGAATAAAGTCCCTTGAAGCCTGGTGAGCAGCTGCTATCAGGGACACCTCTATGCTCCCATCAGCAACTGTGCAAGCTTCTTCATGTATTCAAATGCCTGGTGTAAAGGGATGCACATCTTGCACTGTGATGCACCCTTTCTCTGCTAAACACCTTACACAAGCATTTCCCAAACACCCAAAGTTTCCCTCTGTGTTACTGTGATGGTGACACTATAAGGGAGCTGCAAGCTTACACCAACACTGTTTTATGTCAGTAAGATTTCATCTCTGGCTTACATGTCTGGTTCACCTTACATACCTGCTCTCCATAGTGAATTCAACTTCTAGTTCCTCCTTTCCCTGGGGGAAAAAAAAAAAAAAATCATGCAGTCACTGCAGGTTGATTCTCCTGTGAAGAGACATACTTACATGGTTCTGTTTTTTCAGGGGAATCTATAAGCCAGTGTCCTCCTTTTCTTACTGCATGTGCAAGAGATTTGATTCTCTTCATGCCCTATCCACTGTACTTCTAGTGTCACATTCTTGTAACTTCATATCCATTATTTTAGCAGTCTTCTACTTCAGACCTTGCAAGACAAATACTATTCACGCTGCAGTGCCCCTTGGTGATTGCTTCTGCCTTCTCCAGCCATAGGTCGGTTCACCTCTGTCTGTTTCACAGGCAATCTGAAATTCTTTTCCTTTCTCTGCCACAAGCTTTCAAAGCTCCCCACTGATCCTCGGCATAGGTGAGGCTGGGTTTCTCTGGTGCGAGCAAATCAGCCCTCACCCACGGCCTGTGCAGATGTTAATATGGTGGAACGTTTAGGCGTACAAACTCCAGGGTGTTCTGGAGTGTGTTACTTTGGTGGAGTCTGCACACGTGGACATATTGCATACTCGGTCTTCATCTTTATCTTTTTGTAATTTCCTTCCCCTAATTTTAACTTTCTCCTTCATAGGTTCTAGTTCAGCTCTCATTACCTTGTTGGTCTCTAGTGTGAGCAGTAAGGATAAGGTAGCCTGGAAATCCAATCTGTCCAAAACAGTATTCAAATCAGTGAAATATTTCTAGCCCTAAACAATGCCCTTAAAGCTTTGGTATAAAGTTGTCTCGGCCTTATGAAACCAAGATCTGCTGAAAAACTCATTTATGAGAGAGAATTGGGTCTGCAGCTTATGACTGCAGATCACTACTTTTACATTAGCAGAACATAATGCACAGCTTGGAACCAGCAGCTCCTGGTCCAAAGGGACATCCAAAACCAGTCAGATAAACTCTCAATAATTGGGCATTCAAGGACAGCAATCAGAAAATCAAATCCAATAATACTGACTCTGTCTGTGGAAACACCACCCAAAATCTGCAGCAATTACAGAAGCAACATTGTGTATCAATCTCTGAAACAGATGAACATAATCAAGTGGTTAAATGGTCAGTGAGAAAAGCTTATATATGAGGGGACCTGTGAGAGGAAAGATGAGATAACCACGTTCTCACCTGACCACATGTCCTTATTTTCCTCCTTGAATTTTATTCATACCTGTGGATTGAGCTGGAAACTCAGCTGAATGTTTTCTCCAAGCTGGATTTTGGAAACATCGAAGAATACAGTGAGGAGATGGTCGTCTTGGGTTACTTTGTCCTCATCACAAACTTTCAGCTCCAAAATATTCTGGAATCAAATCAGAACCAAACAAAACCAATCAAAAAACAAAACAACAACAAAAGAAAACAAACAAACAAACAAAAAGTAGCATTTGTCAGATCCCACAGACATTTTGTTTTAGTTAAAGGAATTTGGTAAAGAAGTGTAAGAATGAAGGCAAAGACAAAAGTAAAACAGAAAATTTGCAGTTGCACTCTACAAACAACTGAATATTTGGGTGTCAGTCACCCTTTGAAAACTGAAGACATAGATTGAGAGAGTGTGAGTCTTCAGTAGATGAGCTCACAGAGACCCGTGGTGCAGAAGGGTTGTAAAGCAGGTTTGATATCTGGTAGGAATATTTGCTGTTCCTACCTTAACCTGGCTCTGGATGGTAAAGTGGAAGGTTTCATTCCACGTCGGGTTCTTGCTGTTCTGGACTGTCTTAGTGCGGAACTGCTGCACTGAAGCTGTTGGCAGACTGAGGCTCACATAGCAGTCTGATTGGGTGACTGTTGAATACAGGGAAGGTGTAAAACTAAGAGACCGATGGAGTACATCTAATACCTTGTAAGGTGTTGCACAGCAGGAATTTTTAAGTGCTGCATACAGGAAAATACGCAGAATGCAGACCCATAAAGGTAGTGCTGGACAAGAAGTTTGCTTTACCCTTTCTGAAAGCCTGTCTGTCTGCCCTTCTTGAGAACTACTTCTTTTAATTGTTAGAAAAACAATAAACACTCAAAATTGCATTCCTCTGGCAAGGTGTACATAGCCAAACTACCCATCTATATAGGGCTTCAAAGGTTTTAACACTGATGAGCCACTCATAAGCACAGGGGCATGCACTCATGAGTGTCTCACAGGGCTTGGCACCACAGATGGTTCAGCTACCTGTCAGTAAGACAAAACAGATAGCATTAACACCTGTGATGGCAGCTGTGATGGACACACAGAGCCCAGTTCATACATATTGAGCTTCCACAGGTTGTCATGGACATGTCTTATTGTTTCTGGGGTAGCTCTGGCTGTAAGTGCCATAACGTTGCGCTGAAGTTTCCCATGAAGGCTTCACCACTGTCTTCCAGCAAGACACTTTATATCAGTCTGCCTTCCTCCCTTTCAGAAAGCTGAAGAACGGAACACACACATGAGTAACCTGTACTAGTGGGACGTGTCCCTGCCTATGGCAGGGGGTTGGAACTAGATGATCCTTGAGGTCCCTTCCAACCTTACCATGCTATGATTCTATATGTACCATATTTTAAGTTTTTTAAGGAAAAAAATTGTCAAGTAAAATAATAACTTGTGGAGAAGACAAATTACATTTAATCCTCTGCAAAGTGAATTAAAATGAGCACATGTAAGAAAAGTGTTGAAATGCTGAACATTCTGATGGTGTAACATCTGGTTTGAGAAGCAGATGTCCTAAGGGAGAGGTTTTGCTGGTAAAGTTGTATAAAAAAAATATTGTTTCATGTCACTATTTTCACCTCCATCTGTGTGCCTAAGTC
This sequence comes from Eubucco bourcierii, assembly GCA_013396675.1. NCBI lineage: Eukaryota > Metazoa > Chordata > Aves > Piciformes > Ramphastidae > Eubucco > Eubucco bourcierii. The sequence goes on from VWZE01008283.1 coordinate 89,018, forward strand.
AGCGAGGGACAAGACTATTTGCAACATTGATGGGCAGGTGAAAGCTTGCTTGTGTTCCCCAGCACAGAACAAGATGAAGTTACTCCTTTGCACAAGATTCCCTTGACTTGGCTTTGATGTTTCAATTAGAAGCCTATTTAGGTCATAAAAGGCACCTATGAATATTAATATCTCCAGATGTAGGGAGGACAGCTTTAGTTTCACTGTTCTTTCCCAAATGAAGAGGCCAGTTGTAAACTCTGGATTCCCACTTGAGCTCTGTTGTAGGTAAAGGACATTCAGAAGCAAAGTTTCAGTGTGAAAATGGTCAGCAGCCATCTACAGTGCTTGCATCATCTACAAGCACTTTCCTTCTGAGGCCAGAATAATCTGTCATAGTTATTAAGTAGGAGACAAACATGAATCATGAGATTAACAATCCTGTGGACCCACACTCAAAAGTCAGAGATGATCACCCTACGGAACAAGATCTGTTAGCTATGGACAGCAGCCCACACAAGTGCCAAAGATAGCATGGGGGAGTATTGCACCAAAATGCCAATCCCATCATTAACATTATATTTCCTCCATTTGTAACACCACCTACTCAACCATTCCTGTCATTGCACAGCAGACATCTGACTAAACTGAGTCTTGTCCCACTTAGTGTTACCTGTAGACCTGGCTCTGGGAAACACAGAATAATTGGCTCAGTCCTTTAATCACACTCTATGTGTAGCAAAAATTAAATAATCAACAAAACCAGTTTTTATTTAATTCTGCTGATTCCCTTGAGATTTAAGTCATCTTTGCTTGAGTAACTGAACAAAAAAACCTAAACAAACAAAGACTTTGACTGATGAGGGTGGTTGTGATGTATACCAAGACACATAAATTCTTTTTAAAAAAAATAAAAATCAGAACATACAGAAACCACCTGAGCTTCTAACAGTCCTCATTACTCCCAAACGTTTGTGTGTATACAGGAAATTTCCACATGAAAATCCTTTTTTAGTCCAGATGGTCATCAACACAGACTGCCATCAACTCTCACCCTATAAGGAGATCAGAAGGACCCAAGTCCATGTATTTGTGAACAATCTGAAGTTTATTTCACTTACGTTTTTCAAACAGCAATACATATCCTGACTACATCTGTTTGCAAAGAACAAAGTATTAGCTGAAAAGTCCAGCAATTTTTTTTTCTTTTCTGCAAGTAATGAGTGTCTGCTACTGCATTGTATGATACGCTTTTAACAAATAACTACTCATCAGACAGCAGAGATCTGGCTTCTCCTTTCACTGACTTTCTTGGAGGGGCTTCTGACAGCTGTTTAAAGAAATTTGGTTCCCTCTTCCCATCTGCAAAATGTGTTTGATGATGCTCTGTGTACTTCAGGGGTGTTCTCTTGTTCATGTATTTCCCAGGTGTTATAAGACAGTTTTTCACAACACCCAGGAACCTCTTTTACACATCTGAGATACCTCACTCCTGTATTCTGCCTGACCTTCTAGAGGCACAAGCAGATACGGGAACTGGAACTCCACGGCCTAGCCTGTGCCCAAGCTGGTTGGTCACACCACAATATGCTTTGTACCTAGCATCTCTTCACAAGGCTGCCATTGACAGCCACATACAAGCAAACCATCATTACCCTGGCACCTGAGCCTAACCACCACCTGACCACAGTGATTACATTCACACATGGTTCACACAGCAGAGCTTCACAGTAGCAACCTAGTGTGTCCCTTCCCTGGACCACAACACGTGAGTAGCCATCAAACGTGCTTGAGGTGGCAGCTGTGGTATCACTGTGGGGCAATGCCCTACCAAACACAGGTGTGGCAACAGGTGTTTATGAAAGCACAGTCTCCTCCTTCAGCTATTACACTAGTTGCTAATTATCTTCCAGGCTAATAGCAGGACTGGAACTTAATTGTGCTTTACTATTAGAAAACACTACAGGAACGTGACCCATGCTGAAAAACACCATAGTCCCACCACCATGCTGCATCCCAAACAGCATGGCACCAGCTGCTCTGGCTTGGGCTAAATTCCCATCTGCCTATCCTGCCTATCTGCCCACCCACATTCAAACAGGGCTAAGTCAAACAAACAAAACCGTGTGTGTGTGTGCATATATATATATATATATGTGTGTGTATATATATATATGTGTATATATATATATATATATATGTATGTATATATATATGTATGTATGTATACATATATATGTGTGTGTGTGTGTGTGTGTATATATATGTGTGTGTGTGTGTGTGTGTGTGTGTGTATGTACAATTCTACTTCTCTTGATGCTAACAGAAACAAGATCCAGCCTATCTGTAACCTGGGCAGAGATCTGGCCATCTGTCTCCTTTCCGCCTGCCTTTAATTGCTCACATTGAAGCTATTTATAGGGGGCAGATTTTTGCATGACTGTTAAGGTATAGTTTTTATTATTGCGCTGAAAGGATCTAAACAAAAAATGTGGTCTCAAAAGTTGTTTGCCCAGATCATCTCCTTGATCATGGCTCCCCACATTTGGACACACCCACGTCATGAAATAGGAACTAGCACCACCAGCTGAGACAAGCGTTTTTCTTCTTCCTCCCACACTGTGAAGCTAAGCAGAGATCTGGCTGAGGGCAGGTAGACAACAAGTAGGCACTGTAGTTTTCTGAGTAATTTAGATCACTGGAACTCCTTACACTCTCTTTTAAATTGGAATATGGGTTACTCCTGTGAAAGTTAACAGTTTCCTTTTCCAGGCCCTTCATAGTCAGACTATCAGAATTCATTTGCTCCCGCGAGATCAGTTCCTGCCTCCAGGGAGCATTCAGCATTAATCTCCTGATAGCTGAACTTCAATAAAAAGCTTCCACATTTGTCTTGCCCACCTCCTCACATTAGATGGAGCCTTCTACAAGTATTCCTACAACAGTATCGCTATTCTTACTTACACCCTTTCTTAAGACACCCCTTTGCTGAGACATAGCTGAATAACCTCACTTCCGCCCC
>VWZE01008283.1:92062-116967 GCA_013396675.1 Eubucco bourcierii
CTTTCTCCCTTGTGGAGCTTTATGAGTCCATATCCCCCTCCTTCATTAATGAAATTTCAAGCAGCACCTAGAACAATAGTCTATTGGTGCATAATTGCCACTGCCTAGAAGGTGAAGCAATGGATAACAATGAAACAATAACAGCAGTGCAAGAACAAAACACTCCAGGAAGACTGCAGATTCCTGCACTAAATCTCACAAGGGACTGTAGTTCTTCAAACAATAATCTCACAGACTGCATTTATTTTCACAGACTCAAGAACCTTTCCATGGACTGATTTTTCATATGGCTGAACAGTTACTGCAATGCCGTAAAATATAGGGTTAGATTAAAAGTCTAAAATACACTTAATAATTTCATAAAGGATTGTATCTGAAAGAATATCAGCTTTATACTAAAAACAAATAAATAAATAAAGTCCCAAACTTGGAAGTTTCCAAAATTAACAAGCCTAATTTAAAGACTTTCCAAAAAATACAGTTTTCTTACTAAGAAAACGTTGAAGAGTGTTTTTTAACTTAACCTCTATTTAGACCAAGTCCCACAGCCAGTGTCCACTGAGGGGTCTTGGATGCTTTCAGGAAACGGTGGCTCAAAATTCCTCATCTATCACCATCCAGTTGCCTATTTTTAGCTTACAAAAAACTCTATTTTGTTTTCTTTCCCATTTGTTAGTCCCACTTGGTTATTTAATTTCTCTCCAGTATCTTTTTCTTCATCCCTTATTTTTTATTTCCACCCCCCCTTTTTTTTTTAAAAAAAAGTATCTTTCATCTTGTTGGAGACAGACATCTGTGTCAGAGAATAACGTGCCCCATGTTCAGTGGGCATAGAAGGAAGTGTACAAAAGAGAAGCATCACATTATGCTCTCTCTCCATCCCAATTTAAGATTCAGACAGTTCCTAAGCCAGCCTTCAGTGGGTCTTTCTTCTATGAACTTGCCCTGCCTGAAGCCTACCGAGATTTTTGGCACCTATGATCTCCTTCTGTGGAGAGCTCCCAAGCTCTCCCAGTCCTGGAGCTGTAGTGGTTGACTGAGGATTGTAAGAAGCTGAGCTTGAAGTTTGAAAATCTCTGCAGAGTAAGACATGTTTTTAGGGGTGAGTTGGACTGGTGCACATCCAAGTCTCACTCCATTGGGGAATCAAGCTGCAGATGGGACACACACCCAAATCTGGGAACTGGCAAGTGTTCACAGGTCCAGGAATATCAAGAGCCCCAATGAGCCTGATGGGAACATGGGTGTGCTCAGTGGAAAGGGGGAATGTGGAGAATGCAAACGAGGCACTAAATTCCTGGGTGGTATCAGTGATACCAGTTATGCCTCAAACACACTGCTAGATCAGCAGGAAGAAGAGACAGAACAGTGCCAGGGTCCATTAAAAGATTCAGGGGTTTAAAATCATCATGAAGCAATTTAAACTGTCTTAGCTAAAAATATTATCTTATGCACTGAATGTCCCTTAAATGTCTTATCTGTTCTGTAAGATATATTAGTGAGGTTTTGAGCCTATTGTTATGGATTTTGCCATCTTCATTATTGAAAAATGGAGCACATAGATCAATAATGAAATCAACCTGCAGCTCCAGGTTGGGAGAATTTCTAAACACCAGATGGGTTAAACAGATTAAAAAACTTCACAGAGACCTAGTACAAGAAGGGATCTTGAGAGGAGAAAATAATCCAAAGTGAATCCCACTTCAAACAAAAGGATAGGTGCAATTGCCAAAAGATAGAAGTAGTTGGTTTAAAATGTGAAAAATCTGTAAGATGACTGAGAAAGAGGTGAGACTTACCAACTCATTCCATTAAGACATGTTTATAGGAAAAGGAAAGTGATAAAATCAAAGCTGGGAAAAAGAAGGAGGAGGGGAGGGGTGGAAATTAGTGTTAGGAAAATGGTGCTATAAAAAATTCTCCATTGCTGAGAATTGCTCTGAGTTTCCTAAGGCAGTGTTGAGCTGATCTCCAGGGAATTGCAAAGATGACTTAACAATATTCCCCACAGTTTTATACACAAATCAGCAAAGTTTTGTACAAGTGGTAATATTTTTTATTTTTAGCCTCCCATTTCACTGCTTCCCAGTGAAAGTTACATACCAATACATTTTCTGACAACTGCAACTGACAAATGTCACACCTAGCAAAATCAAATGTTGCTGGAATTCAGTAGCTGGCAATCAAAGTCAGGTTCAACGTGCCGTAACTGGCATAATTTGCTTTTGCTACGTAATAGGAGTACCCAACAAACAACACATTCAACTTTTTTCAAGTACTGTTTTGGGGGCATTTTGTGCACATTTTTTTCCCCCTCAATATTTTGACTTACCATTTCAGACATGATAGCTTGGTGGTGAATAACTTGTTCTGTTTTGCAGGTAGCATCCAGCAAATCAAAGCTCCCTTTGCAGGCAACATCCAGCAAACATTTCATAGCATAAGACAAAACAGCCTCAACCTGGAAATTCCATGCTGTGGATTTATTGGTGTTCAAATCCTGTGCCACACTTAGTTAGCACCACTGTCATTCAGGTTCTCTTAAGCAGTTTTTCATGTTGCTAGAATGTGTCTTAGACTGGGAAATGGAAAAGCCTGAACATTTCAAATACCTCTCCCTTGCTCCAGAAACTCTCTAGTATTGGGAAGGACAGCATCAAAACATTGGAAATTCCCTTTAGAATTTAAAAAAAAAAAAAAAGTTTCAAGACAAAAAGAAAAAGCATTGATCTAGGTGAGAAAAAGATGGAGATGAAGTTTGGTAAGTTCATTATGTTGAAGGTGGTTTAATAGAACATGATTATGGGAGGAGATATTTAATGGTTGTAGCTTTCCACACTTCTTTATTTCAACCCAGAGCGCACTTTTGTACCCTTGAATAGGTTTTAGCTGTAACATGGGATTTCTCTCCAGACTTTAACTGAACTTTAGCTCCAAACTTTAACTTTAACTCTCCTTTCTGCACTTTAGAAGTAGTCCAATGGGAAAGTTCATACAGATCTTCTTCACCATCAATGCAGTAACAAAACAGGATCTTACTTCACTTCAATGAAAATCAGAGTAAGAAACACTTCTGCATATTTCTTTGGACTCTAGAGAAACTATAGCAGAACTCAAATCAAATCACTTTGGAAAGGTTCAGACAAATGCCTTGTCTTGCATCATTTTCATTGGAAAAATTATGCTCAATCTGGTTCCTGCATAAACTTTCTGTGTTCAGACCTTCTCAGTTGTATAATTGGATGAATACAAGACAATTAACCATCTCCTCCGCCTGGAGGTGATTCCCATTCAGACCTCGTTTTCTAGTGTTTTGCAGTTCAGGTATTTATGGAGCATTAATAAACTTTTCACAACTACGATTGCAGGATATTTTGTAAAAATAAAGAACAATAGAGAACACAAACACTGTGAACCCTCAACTAAATTTTGAAAAATGGCTATTCCTATAGCTGAATCAAATTTGATAGTCCGTGAGAGATGCCAAGTACGCAGTCCTGAGTTCATGTGAAATATTCTGTAGTAGACCCAGAGGTGCACATGGCAGATGCTACTGTAAGAATGAATCATAGAAATAAGGGTCCCAGGTGGACTTTTTATGTGAATAAAAGCCTTCCCTGTGAATAAAATCCTTTCTTTGTGGATTCAGATGTGAAACATTTTGTGCATTCTGTGCAAATATCTTCCAAACTACAACCAGAACCTAGACTTCAGCATCACACTGACAAAGGTATAAGAATAAATAATACTCTCTATCTGTGTTACCTTATCTTCAGCATACCACAGTCCCACATCTCTCTCTCTCCTTTTATAAATACTCTGTACCATTTGTGACACTTGGTTGTATTCCAAGTAGTTTTACATGCAGGTGGATGCTCCAGGGGTATAGCAGATACTCACACAAGTCTGCTTTCCTGGCATTTTTCATCCGTATGATTTTTACAGTGAGCAAATTGCATGGAGACGGTTCTGCCTGTTGAGCAACATACAAAATGCATGAGATGAGCATGCAGAGAGGAAGAAGAGAGTCACAGTCAGAGAGCACAGAAATCGGTGTTTCAATTCCAGCCATCCAAAATTTTTCAGAGTTGAGAATCATCCTTGCATATTGTCTTCTTCTTCCCAGAAGGTTTGCAGTGAGGTGTGGCCAGAGACCAAATAAGTACATTCTTATCACAGACCAAATCTCTAATGCCCTCCATTTTCCATTATGAGGAAACTTGTGGTAACCCTCAGCTTGGTGTGTCTGACACAACCCAGTCACACATGATAGCGAGCCCTGTTGTGTTATTAATAGTGCTGACATGCATCTTGGTCTTTGTAAATTCATAGGATGTCATCTGTACCCACTCCATTTCACAACAAACAGCAGGCAATCTAGCAGGGCCGGAATTAGTAACAATGTCATGGTGCAAGAACACTCCTCATGAAGCTGCTCTATATCTATAAACTCCATTGTTGTGTTTGACATAGAGCACTGACTGCTCTCACAAGTGTCTTCCACAGGCATACTCCAAAAAGCGGGAATGAAAGCAACAATGCCATAATTACTTCTTTCTGAATAATTCAGCCCATCCAACCTTCCTTTGAGTAATTTCACAGGGAAGAATCAATGGAAATCATGAATAAACTCCTAGCATTGATTATCAAAAGGATTTTAGTAAACTTGCCAGCAGACTGGTTTGATTTTGTCATGTTCTCTCATCCTGGAGGTGTTTAAAAGGAGACTGTATGAGGCACTTAGTGCCATGGTTTAGTTAATTAGAAGATGTTAGGTGATAGGTTGAACTCCATGATCTCAAAGGTCTTTTCCAACTTGGTTAATTCTGTGATTCTGTGATCCTAAGCAAGGATCAGACAAACATAGTACTTAACCAAAAGTATGGGGGCTGAAAATGAGGTACTTTTTTCCCTAGAGAATTGTCTTTTTTCAAAGGAATAAAAGAGAATGGAAACTGCACATTTAATTCTAAGTGAAAAGCAAACAGAAACACACACACACACACACAAAAAACAACTACAAAGAAATCACTGAAACTAACCAAAACTACTAAAACAAAACCCCAAACCAAACAACAAAAAATACTTAAAATCTACTCAAACCTCCCCCCCAACCAAAAATTAAACCAAAAAAAAAAAAAATCCCACAAGCAAAATCTAAACAAGAAGAAGACTGAAAATTAAGAAGTAAAACTATGCAGCAATGCAACAAGCATATAAAAGACTGTTCATGCATGCTACCTATATGCAGGGAACATCACTGCAACAAATCCAAATATCAATATACAATAATGTGTCACCATTCATTCCCTTAAGCCCAAAACCCACTCCAATTTCAAGAGAGCTATGTTTAACACCTCACCCAATATTAGTCTCCAGGCACTCATTGACACTGGTGACACCTCCTTATTCTTCCTCAGTGGGATGTTTTGTCTAGTCTGGTTAAGTGGAATAACAACAAAGTACAAGAACTTTTTTTTTTTTTTCCTTAAATTGGGGATTATCAGAATAGTTACATTATTGCAATATTAAAATCCTTTCATTCCTGAAGGCCGAACCACCAAGTAGGCACCAACCCCAGGCAGAAATCCTGCTTTGCTCTCAGCCTTGGAGCTAAAGAAGAAATCTCAAAGCTGAAGATGCAGGACACGGAACAACATTTCCTACAGCAGGTCCCCTCTGCCACCAAGCAGTTGCCTGCACACATCACAGAACCTCCTCTTTCCTTTTCTTACCTGGTTTTTACTGTAGAACAGCCCCATTGTGATCTCCTCTGTGTCCAAGCAAGATGTGGCACTGGATGGTTATAAAAAAGTCCCAACCAGGCAGGTTCTTGTGTTTTAAGTTGCCAGGAGCAGGCAGGCAGGTGTGTTAGTGCCTGACTCAGTGCCGCCTCACCTCTCCACCTCTGCTTGAGCAATCCCCAACTCCTCCTCCTCCCTGATGCCCAGGAGGTGAGTGCATGCTGCACACCCGTACTGAGGCATAGACACCCAGGTTCTGGCCACAGTAGAAGAATGCTCTCTCCATCTGTAGTTAGAGGAACATTCAGGCCTAAAAGGGATCTTCTTTTCACAGTTATAAGCACCAAGTAAATGTTTTATATTTTTTAGCATCCTCATCACTTCTTGAGGAGGTCCAAATGCCCTGGCATACCGGAGAAACGTTAAACTGCAGCCACTTGTGTAGAGGTGGTTTACATCAGCCAGGGTCCATCTGGCTGCCCAGGAGTGGACAACAAGGGTTTCTTGGACCAAAGACATCTGAACAAACATATGTGCATACAAAAGATTTTGTAGGGTTTTATTGCCTATAGGGAATAGGAGGGTCTGCCTAAAGACACGGCTGAAATATTTTTTGGGTTTTTTTTTATCCCCATCACTGCCCTTGGGCAGTAAGGTATACTTCAGTCAAGCAGCTATCACAGTGACAAATAATGCATGAAACCATTCCCAACTCACCTGTTGAAAGTGATAGAAAATTCTCCTTGTAAATGCAAAGCTTTGAAAGCTCTCTTACTTTCTCAAAAACGTTGTGACCTTGTGCATTTCAGTTAAAATGCTTTGGCAAATAATCTCCAAGGGGATACATTTGGGAGGGTGAAGTTAACGTTGACATCAATGTTAATTGTTTTACTCTGACACGTTCTTTATGTACTCACATTTATAAGGCACAAATCATGTGCAGTGGTCCTTCGTGAAGGAGCCCACAATAAGCAAAAAAAAAAACAAAAACAAAAAAAAAAAGGAATACTTTCTTTTTTGAAAAGGCATCATCCTCGCTATTTTGAAATGTAACAGAAAAATTGAATTCTGAGTTCTATTTTCAAATTTCATAGAAAATGTTAATTCTGAGTTCTATTTTCAAATTTCATAGAAAATATTAATTCTGAGTTCTATTTTGAAATTTAATAGAAAATGTTAATTCTGAGTTCTATTTTGAAATTTAATAGAAAATGTTAATTCTGAGTTCTATTTTGAAATTTAACAGAAAAATTAATTCTAAGCTATATTTTGAAATTTAATAGAAAATGTTAATTCTGAGTTATATTTTGATATTTAACAGAAAATTGTAATTCTGAGCTATATTTTGAAATTTAACAGAAAATTGTAATTCTGAGCTATATTTTGATATTTAATAGAAAATTTTAATTCTGAGCTATATTTTGAAATTTAATAGAAAATTTTAATTCTGAGCTCTATTTTGAAATTTAACAGAAAAATTTAATTCTAACCTATATTTTAAAATTTAACAGGAAAATGTAATTCTGAGACATATTTTGAAATTTAACAGAAAAATTAATTCTAAGTTATATTTTCAAATTTAACAGGAAAATGTAATTCTGAGCTATATTTTGAAATTTCATAGAACATTTTAACTCTAAGCTATATTTTGAAAATTAGCAGGATAACTTTCAGTCTGAGCTATATTTTGAAATTTCATAGAACATTTTAACTCTAAGCTATATTTTGAAAATTAGCAGGATAACTTTCAGTCTGAGCTATATTTTGAAATTTAACAGAAAAATTAATTCTAACCTATATTTTGAAATTTAACAGAAAATTTTAATTCTGAGCTATATTTTGAAATTTAACAGAAAAATTGAATTCTAACTTATATTTTGAAATTTAACAGAAAAATTAATTCTAAATTATATTTTGAAATTTAACAGGAAAATGTAATTTTGAGCTATATTTTGAAATTTAATAGAAAATTTTAATTCTAAGCCATATTTTGAAAATTAGCAGGGAATTTTTCATTCTGAGCTGTATTTTTTAATTTAATAGAAAATTTTAATTCTGAGTTGCATTTTGAAATTTAACACAAAAATTGAATTCTATCCTATATTTTGAAATTTAACAGAAAATTTTAATTCTAAGCTAGATTTTTTAATTAAACAGAAAAATGGAATTCTAAGCTATATCATTTCACTCTACAACAGAGTTGACAAAAGTAACTCCACAGAAGTTATATTATTTCAATTTCATAAATCATCTGACATTTTAAGACACTCTAACTTAACAACTAGGCCAAACAAAGGTCACCCAGATAAATTTTAAACATCTTAAGGATGGATGACTAACAGATCATAAAATTAGTAGTCAGAGGAAGGTAACCCCCAAAAGAAAATGCTCCTAGAGAGGTTGCAAACAGTTCAGTTATAAACCTATTGAATGTTTTTGTCAATGATCCAGAAATTTGAAAATAAAAATCGCTATTGGTGCCCTGTTTCAAAAAGATGACATTGAAATATTGAGAAAGATGAAGAGCGAGCTTAAGAATGAGCTTGAGAGTAGGAGGAACTCCATCAGGGGGGGAAAGGCAGGTTTCATGTCAGCGAATGGGACATGATGTAGAGATACCCCAAGGCTGACTTGGGACGCAGCACACTTATGTCAGTACAGTAATTAGTCATGGGTACAAGATGGACTTAATTTGCTCTGATGAAAAGCAGGATTGGTTAGGCTCAGGCTGTGTCATGCACCCATCTGCCTTTTTTCTTTCTTGAGAAAGTTTCTGCTGTAAAACAGACTGACAGGGTTTCCATCCTGCTCTGCTTCATTTCCAACAAAAATGTCTTCAAAACTATAGGAATACAATCAAAAATATCTCTGAAAAAGAGGGATTCCATGAGCTGCTCTGGAGTCAAATCACAACTACAGCTGCCTTGCACCTGGAGGGTTAATACATAGGTTTAGACATTCAATGCTCTATCTGAAAACAAGATGACACTGTGCTCAAGTGTTCCAGAAGCATGAATGCAACGAACATGCTCATACTGCAAAATACAACCACTCCTTCTCTTCTGTCACCCAAACTGGTCTGAGATGCACCACCAGCTGACTTTTTTCCATAGAAGAGAATCATTTTCTCCCATCCATTTCCTAGAACTTTATTCTGTAGAAACAAACTGGAAACTTACGAACATAATCAAGACTCTCCTGATCTCAGCACCAATTGTGCCCTGGTGACAGCCTGAAGTTCATTGCGACAGCAGAAGCCTTTTGTTATCAGTTTGGAAGATAATCCGAAGCATTTTCTGAGCTGTTGTGACCAGTTTCTTTGTGCATCACAGCTCCACAGTGCAAAGCTTGAGCTTGCAATCTGTCTGTTGCAGAGCTCCAAGAAGGGAGCTTTTGGCACCTACTTTTCCCCAGAAGACCTCTAGAGATTTTGATGATGGTAAAGCACTCTCGGGGTCATTCCTGTAAAAGACTATTTGCAGAAAACTGTTCAACAGTTGCAAAAGGAGGTCTCTCAGATGGCCTTCTTGCATTGCCCTATTCTATGTGAATCCACAGGAGCCACTTCCTGTCTTATGAAACAGTGAGAAAAATTGCAAGGCCGTCTTTCAACATCAATCAAGCCAGGTGAGGATGAGTGAGACAGGACAGTCAGCAGCACATCCAGGAGCAAATTAAAGGAAAGTTGGGCAACAGGACTACTATTTGGGCTGAGTATATGTGGTTCGGTGGAGGGCAGTTCAGAAAATATCTTTGACTTGAAACAAAGATGACCGAATTCGGTGGTATTTTTTATTGATGGTGAAAACTGTGTCGATCTTTACAACACTGATAGTAGCTTAAGAAATCTATTTTCAATGATTAGTGAAGAAATCCAGTTTAAAAAAAAACAAACAAACAAACAAACAAAACCAAAACCAACTTTGCTTCATAGTGGACGTACAATCAACTCAGAGATGACGATGTTCAGTAAGGTAAGGAAGACCAACAAAGGAGTTCAGGGGATTGCTGTTCTGCCAGACAGAAAAATAACATATAAATACTGTTTTGGTTCACATTTGAATGTGCTACGAATTCCACCATTATCTTACAGAATACTCAGTTGATTTATATGGAATGTATGTATCAGTTGGTAAAGGTAACAAAAGTAAACACAAATCTGCTGCTTTTAAGTTTGATTTAGATTAAGACGCTGATAAATTCCAATCTTCTTTGTTGAACAGTCATATAAATAACATTTATTGGAGTCCAGTACATCCTCAGGATGATGTTACTTCCACTGCAGGTATCACTGGTGAGCACTGAATATCTTGATTTCACCAGGAAATAGACAACTTCAGAAATATCACCTGGAAGGCTGAAGCTAATGAGCAGTGACTAGTAGTTCCGCTGCTTCCTCCGTGCCACTGCCAAGCGCAAGGCTCGAATAATCAATTTCTCATTATTCAGGACATTGTAATCAGTCAGTTTCACCAGCTTGTCAAAATTCTCTTCACTGAAACACACCTCCCTTGTGGTAAATGGGGAGAGGATGCTGGAGACATCAACTTTGCCTTCTGGCATCTCTTCGGGACTCCTTTCTATACCTGAGGGACAAACCACAAGGAGATGCACCCATAAGATTTTATTAACATATGAGGCCCTTATGAGTCATTTAAGTTATTACAGGCAGAAAAGCAAGACTTGGAGGGAAAGATGATCTTCCAGAGGGAAGTAAAATAAGTCTAGCATCAGTGTATTCTTCAGGTTCTGTCTGAAAATCATTTATAGTTGCTCGAGGGACTCCAACAGAGGACTACAAGGATGATTAAGGGACTGGAGCACTGCCTGATGAGGAGAGGTTGAGGAACCTGGGGTTTTTTAGTCTGGAGAAGAGAAGACTGAGAGGGGATTTAACAAATGTTTATAAATATCTGAGGGCTGGGTGTCAAGAGGTGGAGGGCAGACTCGTCTCACCTGCTCCCTGTGACAGGACAAGGAGCAATGGATGTAAGCTGCAGCACAGGAGGTTCCACCTCAACACCAGGGGGAACTTCTTTACTGTAAGGGTCACAGAGCACTGGAACAGGCTCCCCAGAGAGGTTGTGGAGTCTCCTTCTCTGGAGACTTCCAAGACCCATCTGGATGTGTTCCTCTACAACCTCAGATAGATTGTATGGTCCTGCTCTGGCAGGGGGGTTGGACTAGATGATCTCTTCCAACCCCTAATATCTTGTGATCTGGGAATGAAAGCAAAACTGATTATCAACAGCATTTGTACACCACTCCTTGGATGACATTAAGTCTTTGTTACTCAAACTAGAAAAGTGCTAGCAAAAGGAAACCAAGATAATCTTGTACTGGATGAAATAACAATGCTCTCATTGAAAGCACAGAAGGAACGCTGGCACTCAAAGGCCACGACTCATATTAAAAACAAAGATCTCTGTCCCACTCAGTTCTCAGTCTGGGAGATCACTGTTAAATACGCCAGCAGAACTGCCATGATTGAGCTGCCATCAAAAACTCCACAAGGTTTTGCCTCCGTCTCTTTGTTCATAAGCAGCAATGCACACATGTTCATGTCTGTAGGGTGAAACAGCTTGTATTGAGGACCTAGCACCCATACAGTTTTACCTTCATGCTACCTCTAGTAAGGTCTGTGGAATCAATGCCTGCTTTCATCTCAAATGTATTAGGAGGGCTTCTGGAGTTCTCACAGTTCAGACGTACTGACAGAGACCACCTATTAGTGTCAGTGATGAGACTGATAATGCTGGCATTGGAAGGAAGGTCAGAGATGGTGTTGAGACATTAGATATGAAATGGACACACCAGGCAAGGGATTTTTTATTACAATTAGTAGCCACATGTGACTCACCAGGAGCTTTATATTTCTTGAAAGTATCATTTACTAGTGGGAAGAAAAGCACTGTTGGAGCCTGTGGACTGTCAGCATCTTCAAAAACATAGCACTCCTTCAAATTTTCCCTGTCTTCCTCACTTATCTCAATTCTGGGAAATGGAATTCCTTGTCCTGAGATGTACTTTGCAATCTGATCCAGAGGCTGGAGAAATTAATAAAACAAATAAAATTCATACAAAAGGTCAAAAGTCAAAAAAGTTGCAAAGACCTGGATTCTATAAACTCCAGCACGTAACATGAATGTTCCAAGGCTCGACTCTTCCTCCGGGAAGTTGTAATGTTTCAGGTGAAAACAGCCATAACCACAACAGATACTGCAACTTTTCTTACTTTCCTACATCACTTTAGGCCAAACAAGAAAATGACTTTTCTGAACTTGCAAATGGAGTCAAAAGTTACAGGAATAATTTTATAATTCAAATGAAACAGGTTCAGAAAAAGAAAGCAAAGAAAATGCAAGAACGGAAAACACAGCAGTCTATATTATTCTGCTTGACTTCACTTTCCCAATATTTCTTGTCTTCTATATATGATCAGTAATTACTCCCTTATTAGCAAAGACATTTATCAATATATCTTATCACCTTACCAAAAACCCACTTTAATACATAAATTTCACAGAATCACCAAGGCTGGAAAAGACCTCCGAGATCAAGTCCAGCCTATAAGCCCATGTTTATCTGTGTATTATTCTCACTACATAGGCAGCACTAATTGTATTATCTTTCAATATTAATCAAGTCCAACATCAGCCTGCAAATATCCCTAAAACTAATATAAGATAAACAGGCCCAGAGACACATAGGGTTTCCTGTTTAATCTCTTCAATATTGTCAGGATTTTCCGTTGTCTCTGTAACTTGTTTACAAACTTGATTTATCAAAACCTACTGAGCAGAGCTCCAGAACATTCCTCAGCCCAGTTCTTTGAAACCTCTTAGATTCACTGCAGTGAAGACCTTATTTTTAAATGCCTACATCTGTCGCTGTCTTCTAATATCCTTCTTAGTTACTGAGAAATGTAAATAATAAATCAGATAACATGAGGTCTAGAGAGGTTCTTTTCCCCCTCTACTCTCTGCCCTGGTGAGACTACATCTAGAATATTGTGTCCAGTTTTGGGCTCCCCAGTTCAAGAGTGACAGGGAGCTGCTGGAAAGAGTCCAGTAGAGAGCCACAAGGATGACTGGGTGACTTGAGCATCTTCCTTTCAAAGAGAGACTGAGAAATCTGGGGCTGTTTAGTCTGGAGAAGAGAAGGCTGAGAGGAGATCTGATCAAAGTATACAAATATTTGAGAGGTGGGTGTCAAGTGGATGGGACCAATCTCTTTTCAGTGGTCAGCAGCAATAAGACAAGGAGTAACAGCTACAAACTGGAACATAGAAGGTTTCACCTCAACATGAGGAGAAAATTCTTTGCAATGAGGGTGACAGAGCACTAGGACAGGTTGGCCAAAGAGATTGAGTCATCATCTTCTCTGGACACTTTCAAAACCCATTTGAATGTGTTCCTGTGCAAACTATCCTTGGTGATCCTGCCTTTGTGGGGTGGGTTAGACTTGATGATCTCTGGAGGTCCCTTCCAACCTCCAAAGTTCTGTCATTCTGTAATCCAGTTCCCATTCCAGTACTGGAAAGTTAATTAGTTTCACTAACAATGTTAGAGACCAAAAGGTCACGAAGGAAAAACATCTCAGATACCAAGACTTCTCTTACCAGTGTCTGCGACCCTCCACTGTAATTTAAGTGCAGGATGACATCCACCTCCCTGTTTGATCTCAGAAGCGGTGGGTAGCTGGTATTGATGAAAAAACCAGTGTCAACCAGGGAGAGTTCATCATTTGCTGTTTCCAGCAGTTTATTTGGGAAGGAGTCTATCACGGTGTCTGAAACAAACATTTCTCATTACAACAAATAAAACCCAAGATTGTTCACTTGCAGAAGATTAAAGAAGGAAGAATGGAGAGTTACACACACACACCACCGTTTTCTTTGTCTGCCTTTGAATCACTAACAGCACTGCTTTACAGGAGTGACATACCACCGTTCTTTCCTTCCTTTCTTCCTTGACACTTCAAGTAGTTTTCACAGTATCACAGTATCACAGTATCGCAAGGGTTGGAAGAGACCTCAGAGATCATCAAGTCCAACCCATCACCACAGCCCTCAAGACTAGACCATGGCACTAAGTGCCATGTCCAAACGTGCCTTGAACGCCTCCAGGGACGGTGACTCCACCACCTCCCTGGGCAGCCCATTCCAGTGACAAATTACTCTCTCAGTGAAGAACTTCCTCCTCACCTCCAGCCTAAACTTGCCTTGGCGCAGCCTGAGACTGTGTCCTCTTGTTCTGTCGCTGGTTGCCTGAGAGAAGAAGGTAACCTCCTCCTGGCCACAACCACCCTTCAGGTAGTTGTAGACAGCAATAAGGTCCCCCCTGAGCCTCCTCTTCTCCAGGCTAAACAGTCCCAGCTCCCTCAGCCTCTCCTCATAGGGCTTGTGCTCCAGGCCTCTCACCAGCCTCGTTGCCCTTCTCTGGACACGTTCAAGCACCTCAATGTCCTTCCTAAATTGAGGGGCCCAGAACTGGACACAGTACTCGAGGTGTGGCCTGACCAGTGCAGAGTACAAGGGGAGAATGACCTCCCTGCTCCTGCTGGCCACACTATTCCTGATGCAGGCCAGGATGCCATTGGCCTTCTTGGCCACCTGGGCACACTGCTGGCTCATGTTCAGGCGGGTGTCAATCAGCACCCCCAGATCTCTCTCTGTTTGGCTGCTCTCCAGCCACTCCGACCCCAGCCTGTAGCTCTGCATGGGGTTGTTGTGGCCAAAGTGCAGCACCCGGCACTTGGACTTGTTGAATGCCATCCCGTTGGACTCTGCCCATCTGTCCAGGCGGTCGAGGTCCCGCTGCAGAGCCCTTCTGCCCTCCAACCCAGCAGTCCCTAAAGGGGAGATCACTCCTACCTCCTTTTGGCTGAGTACACCTTGTCCACTGGAACACAATCCCCAGACAACCAAACCCAATTTCACCCCTCAAAAAAAACAAAACCGAAATGCTTTTCAAATCTGCCTTCCACTTGTTCCATTTGTGGAAGGGAGAAGTAGAACTTCATAAGAAATCAGTCTTGCCTCCTCCTTCTCCTTGGAAATTTTAAATGAATTCTCAAACCTAAACGTCCCAGAAATTTTACAGAAAAACATTCTGTGCCTTTCCAAGTAGAAAATCCTTCACTCTCCAGGTACTTGTTATGCATCTGTAGGCCTCTGATAAAATTGGGATACTGTGCAATGGTTGGGCGTCCTGTTAAGACATCTCGCAGCGTGGAAGAGAGGACATTTGAAGGTGTGAATAGACAGGTGTCCACCTCATAGGGATTCATTGATAAAAAAGGTTCTTCCTCTGCAAGAAGAAGAAATTTTGAGTTTGGGACAGTTTTCTGAAAGGAACAATATTTTTTAAAATAGAATAACTAATAACCACAGTTGTCAGCATCTCCCACCCCAAAGGTAAATCAAACATAGTTGTAAGCCATTAGGGTCTATGCTATCCAATAAAACTCAGCATTAGGCAATGAATTAAAGGACAGCTACCTGCAGGCAAAACACTGCAATGCTGTAAGCACCACCTCCCTTTCTAGGTTTCCTCAGATGATGTCCACCTCTATTGTGGCATGTGGTAAAGGTGAGAGCTGAGTCCACGAAAGTACAGGAGGACAACACTGGCCTTTGAAAAGGACACCTTTAGAAATTTTACCCAGCTGCAAACATGAGCTAAGTTAGGAGACCAGTCACTCCAGGTTCCTGGTGCAATTTAACAGCAAGAGAGCTTTCTCCATGGGCAGTTCAGTGGAGAAAGAAGCCCTCTGCAAGGTCTGTTTTCTCTACTGGTCATATTAGCAGCCAAAGAGGACCCTATCCAAACTTCACAATCTTACCATGTGCTCTTAATACTTCTGCATGTTGCTGGAGACTCTTTTTATGCCTGCATTCCTCTAAATCAGGCAGAAACATTTCTCAGCTAACATCCCTACTTTGCTTTCCTTTAACCCTCTCTGACTTTGACAGCATCCCTTTAGGTCTCTGCACAGGTCATAAGCCACAAAGGTAAGTGGTAACAAAAAAACCCAAACACACAAAACAAACAAAAAAAACCACCAAACCACCACCAATAATCTCACCAATGTCTTTTACTCTGTCTCGGGTCCATCTATACCAGAAGTCCTCTGAATCAGCAGCCAAATTCCAGACATACATCGCATCTATGGAAAATATACTACTCCACATGCCTGTAATGGGAAAGACATAATAGAAACTGATTGATAGAGTAGTCTCAGAAGAATTTTAATTGGTACATACCTTCAGTCCTTCCCCTTGGATACTTCCTTTCTGTCTGAATGGATATATTTGTGGGTATGCTTCCCAAGTATGTCCTTGCGAATGCAAACTCACACCTGCTCAACCTGTTTGCTGGTGTCTCCCCAGCACTGTCCACCTCAGCCCATGTGCTCACTCACACCAGCTGCCTCCTGAGTACTCCCTCTAGGGAATAGTCACCTTGCATATAGCAGATCCGAGTCTCTGAGAGCCTCTTCACCAACCTTCCCATAAAGAATTCACTTCCAAAATGTTCTGCACGAATAGATGCTCCATATTTCAGGAGGCCGACTTCATACGGAGTGAACTCCAGCCACTCTACAGCAACAGCAACCAGATCATGAAAAGGCAAAAAACATGTCAACTATTGCTAAACAGAAGAGTACCAGAAACCAGGACTAAATCATGAAGAAGAAACTGGCTAGTTCCTAACATGCTGTTCACCAGCTCTATGTGTATCCATGCTTCACACAGTACTAACGCCATAAAGGTCTTTTCACATCAAGGGAAGGTGGTACCAGGCTGTGATACAGCAATCCCCAGCAGATAAACCCCGGCCTGAATGAACCCATAAGAGTTCCCTGCAGGCAATCTTACCCAAAAGTACATATTGCTCATGTGTGACTCGTTCGCCTTAGGGTGCCAATGACAGAGAGTTTAGCACTCAGCCTGTACTCAGTTGCTGATACTAAAGAAATGTTGTGAAAAAACAATACTAGACAAAATTGTGATTTTACTGCCAATGCCAATTCAAGGTCTTCCCTTTAATTGTTCAAAATAAGACCACGTGGAAAAGAATTAGTTCCATTATGAGGTTTCGGTGACTAGGATAAATTGTGAGTTTGTCTGTTCTAGCTATACTTTCATTTCTAGCAACATACAGAAACCAAATTCTAAAGGCTAAACAGGTTTACATTTGTTTTTATTTTCAAAGATTTGTCAGTATTGTCTGAAACTTTAAAAGGGTGGGGTTTTGCCATTAGAATGAAAGAATCATAAAACGGCCTAGGTTGGAAGGGACCTTAGAGATCATCTACTCTAACCTTCCCCTCTTGGACAGGGATGCTTCTCTACTAGACTCAGCTACTCAAGGCCCCATCCATCCTGGTCTTGAACATCCTCAGGAAGGAACCATCCACAACCGTCCTGGGCAGCCTATTCCAGAGTCCCATGACCCTCATACTGAAGATCTAGAAGGACTGTTGTGTTTCTAAAGCTGAATACACACATTTAGATATTTTTTTTAGATGACTGATTATAAAGTTGTTAAGAAATCTAAATCAGAACCATTACCTCTGAATGCCTGGGCACTATAGCTGGACTTGAGGTTGATGGCCACATAGATGGGCAACGGGTTCTGACCATTGTCCACTGCCCGTCGTTGGTCCGAGAGTCTATGCTCATCTTTCTGGGTTCGATTAAAAATGGTTTATGGAAAGAGGTGAGAAACAGCTTACACACAAAATAATATGATATGAATTGTCAGCTTTATCCAGGGTCTCCTTCCCATACTCAGCTCATTGGATATTTTCAGAGATATCTGCCACGAGATATTCCAAACTTGGCAAGTATCCCAGAAGAAGCAGCTACACCCTGTGTGGGTTCTCAGGTTTTGAGACATATAGAGAAGTGGATTGTAGATTCAACAAGGACAAAAAAATTAACAGGAAGAAATGGGTGGTTAAGCGAAAGTTAAAGCACTTTCCTTGCCTGGATCTCAGTGAGTAGAGCTGATCATACTCTAAGGTATTTTGCAAGCATATTCATATGTAAGAACTGATCTTATTGCACATGACAAGTTAAAATGTCCTTGTACAAGCATAAACCAGAACGAAATCACTGATTTTAGACTATTTTTGAAGTACCACATTTTTTATTACTCTTTCTTAAAATTTGAAAACCTACTTGAATCATCTCCTTATGCAGTCTGTAAATAATTCACTTTATAGATGCGTATCTTCCTTTAATCTAGTGAACCAATTTTTTTTTTTAGGTATTTGTCTCTTCTAGTCAGATTTACCTATATGTAAAGTGGTTAGTTCACATTTCAAAATAATTCTTTCCTCAGGATTTGTTTTTAAGAAGAAAGAATACATTTGAGGGCAAAGCCATGGCTTCTTCAGTTCAAGGTGAACATTACTTTAAGAAAGAGTACTGTTCTAGCAGTGGATCTGAACAGACAGAATCTAATCAACCACAAAATAATTTATTTACGTTAGTGGTACTGAATGGATTTATTTTCTTCTCCTTTGTAGCTATAGAATCTCATCAGATTCTGAGGGGGGGAAAAAAAAAATTTAAAAAAAAGAGAGAGTAGTACCTTATCATGCAGCATGGATTCAATGACAAGCCCCCAGAGATCTATGAAGGAAGTGTTATGTCCTTCTTTGGTCCTCTCCACCAAGTCATTATAATAGTACTTCAGACAATCCAAAGAAAAACAGCAGATCTTGGACTTGGTTACTTGCTTGCGAGCCTCCTTTATTGCATCTTCCAGATATTTTTGTGACCAGTTGGCATCTTCATACAGATTTGCCATTGTCCTGAAGAAATATCATAAGAAAACAGTGAAAGAGGTACAATACTGTGTTTCGGCTTCCTGTTTGTCAGTTTCTTAATTCTTACAGGGGGCACAACTAAATATGAAACACACCTAAAATACTCTCATTTCAAGAGCAAACAAAACCTCCAAGCTTTTCAGGTTTTGGTAATAAAAGTTCATGTAGCATCAAAAATTATCTGAGAAAATGAAGCGGGGAAAAAATGTGTTCAAGCTATTAAAAACAAAGACTCTACAAGTCCATTTCTTCAGATGTAAGGAGTATTTCAGGGAGCAGTCACAGTTAGTTTGCTCAAGTTCTACATTTATTCCCAAGTATCTGCTGACAGTTCTTGTTAGTGAGAGAACTGAGCATCTCTTGGGTCTTGGGCATGTCCTTGTATGGCCATTCTTACTTCTCTTCTTGAAATCATAATGCAGACAGCTACACTCAGACTTCCACATACATACAGAGAAGATAAAAGAATTTTGCCACATAGTTAGACAAACATATCATTAAATTTTGGATTTATATAAAGGACTGACATACAGCTGAGAGCAAAAAGCTCTCCATTTCCAACCAGGTGCAGAGGAGTGAAGCTACCTAGAATCCATTTGATTAAATACTTATTTTAAGTATACTTACCTTAAGTATACTTAAGTACTTATTTTAAGTATACTTAAGTATACTTATTTTAAGTATACCATCACTTATTTTAAGTATACCGTCACTTATTTTAAGTATAACATCATCTGCCCACTGGGAGAAGAGAGCATGTGATGATAAGCAACCATAGCTGCAGTCTCTCCAGAGTCAGTAACCTGGAGTCATTTATTGAACAGTCTGTGACAGCATTAATTCTACTAGCCCCAAATACATCTTTTACCAGAGGGAGATGCATTCTAACTCCAAAATGGAAGGGAGAATAACCAGCAAATGACAGGTATAAAATCTTCTTCCCATCTTTCTTCAATTTCCAGTCTAAAGACAGATTTGTTGCATTCAGTCTAAGGCATAATTGACAAAATGTGAAAAGGTAATAGAGCATTTTCATGGAAATATTAGGCATGGACTGAGTCAGGGTAGCGACAAAAGCTGCTGATGAATGTGACTGTCAGGTTTTTACTCACTGTGCTTTGTTTCTTTGCTCTAGGTGGACAAGGAGGAGATTGTGGGGAAAACGGAAGTGTTTTTGCTTTACTAATCGACATATAAGCTGCTGGTGCTGTATGAATGGCCACCAGCAATGAGTAGAGAATACAAACATAAACCTTGTTTGGATCATTCTCACCATGTGGTACCCGATAAACCACCAATGTAGGTAATGCAGTCCAACAGATTGAGTTTTTGGAGACCCAGCAGGCTGCCATACATCGCTGTCAGCGACCTCGTCCCTCCCCCAGTTGTTGTGATGGCCACCACCGGTACCTGTTCAACACAGCAAGGCGCGAAAGGCATGAACGTGTTAGAGACAAGCAGAAATCAGATAGCAGCTAACAGGAACTGATACAAGCTGTGACGTTATGTGATTGTTGCCACATGCTTCTGTGCCACAACCTGACTGATGGGAGAGGGAAGGCTTATGTCTTACCCACTCAAACAGAGTGGGAAGAAGACTGTTTACTTCATACATAATTAGAAATCAACCTCATCACCCTGGAATTCTTCCCAAAGTGTATTATTAGAAGCTATCACAGAAAACGCAGTGTTTGCCATGCCAGAGCAGATTAGGGATCCGTGATTCTGCCTCGAACAATGACCAGAGCCTCAGAAGAATGCACAGCACCCTGTAATCAGCCAGACCGCACAATAGCCAAAGCCTTCCTGGCCTCAGGCCACTAATTACTTATGTCCCGAAGCACAACCATCAACAGGGCTTCCCCCCTCCAAGGTCTAAGTGTAATTGAAGCAACAGACTATTTTCTCTTAATCTTTTCCTGATCTAGTACACTCTCTGCTTCCCTTAGCATCACAAATCGTATGGATGTTTTTAGGCCCTCTGGAATAAAATGTCTATTTATACCTTTTTCACCTGTTAGCTTCTAATTTCATCAAGCAATTGCTGTCAATGAATACAGGTCAAAGAAAATATTGATCCCATTCTATGAAATAAAGGGAAAAAGGACCAATAAATAAGACAGAAGTTCTTCCTACTCTAATCTTGACAGAAATTTAAAATCTAGGAAATGGTGTGAAATGATAATGAGGAAAAATCTGATCACACCTTAACTAAAAATAGAATTTTTTTAAATATAGCTTCATTTTTATATTTTTAATTTTTTTTCATTATCAATTAAAATTTCTTTTATAATTATTAGGGTTTATTTAGTTCAAATGTAAGTCAGTTGACAAGGAAGCAGGGCGTTTGGAAGTTAAATGCATGAATAGCTTGGGGCTTACCATTTTAGTCCTACCACCTCAACTACTTTTTAATGTGTCAGGAAACTCTTAAGACATGCAAGAACTTTTATTTCTAATGTAATTCTTTGCTCTGAAATCCAAGATATTATTTTAAAAAACCCCCAACCTTGTTTATTTTACACATCACTGTTTCTCTTAATCATCAGCTAAAGAGGATTCTTACTGTTGGTATGTGTGTACTTTTCTGATTTTCAACAACCTAGTTACACATAAGTAGTTACAAAGCTTATCACTGAATTATGGAGGCAGAAGCATGGGCTATAGTGATAGTGACACTTTCAATCAGCTATTTCATCTCTACAACTCCCCGGTGCTGTTAGATTCCTCTTTTCCAGCTTGATGGTTTTATTCTAGTGGCCAGTTTTCCCAACAGCACACCTTTTTTGCTGCAGAAACCATGACAAATACCATGACTACCATCCCATCTTTCTTATTGAGCTAAGGCACATGATTACCCAGACAGCATCTTCCAGCTGTTCTGCATTTGCACACCATAAATATTCTTCCCAAGACTCATGAGTAACATCAAGGATAAACAGGAATTCTGTGATTCTGACATTCTGTGAATAGGTTAAACTAAGGAGCTGTTGAGAAGTTTTTGGTTCTGCAAAGGCATTATCCTGCCAGACATGCTCTAGTTCATGAAACATCTGCTACTTCTGTAGTTCACAGAATCACTGAACTTTAGAGGTTGGAAAGGACATCCAGAGATCACCGAGTCCAACCCCACTGCCAAGGCAGGATCCCTTAGGGTAGTTTGCACAGGAACACATCTAAGTGGGTTTTGAAAGTCTCCAGAGGAGACTTCACAATCTCTCTGGCCAGCCTGTTCCAGGGCTCTGTCACCCTCACTGTAAAGAAGCTTCTCCTCATGTTGAGGTGAAACCTCCTATGTTCCAGTTTCTGGTTGCTGCTCCTTGTCTTATTGCTGCTGACCAGAGAAAAGAGATTGGTCCCATCCACTTGACAACCCACCCCTCAAATATTTATGTACATTGATCAGATCTCCTGTCATTCTTCTCTTCTCCAGACTAAACAGCCCCAGTTTTCTCAGTCTCTCTTTGTAGGGGAGATGCTCAAGTCCCCCAATCATCCCTGTGGCTCATCTCCTGCCCTACAACTGCAAGATACATTAAGCTGGTTTTTTTGTTTGGTTTTTTTTAAATTATTTGTAGTTTCAAATTGTGATCCAGGCCCAGATCCCCAGAGAGAAGTTGTACCAGGGATTCTATTGGCTTGCCTCATGGTCTTTCAGATCCTCCTCCAAATTCAGAACCTTTTTCAGAGCAGCAGCAACGTGTTTCTTCCTTTTCCATAAGAACTCCCGCTCTTCCGCACACAAGCCAAATCCCAAGCGCACATCCAGGTTTCCCGAGCTGGAATAGATAATGAGACTAATCAATGTACACATCATTCATAGCTGATATCAAGATCTTTACAGCACATAGTCAGTGAACTCCACAAATAGTCTGCAAACCAAGATATTTCCAAGTCTATATGTCCATGAACGGAAGAAAAAGCAGCATTTCAATTGCCAGTAAGGAGCAATAGTGAGGATGAAAGGAAGTTTTTCAAGGTGCCTTAGATTTCTTGTGAACATGAGTACAAAGACAAGACACACCATCCAGGGAGAAACTTTTTTTCTGCATCCATTCCTTTTTGCCACCATGACATCCTGGAAAACTCAAGTGATGCCACAATCACTTCCCCTGAGATTTTGACAAATCCCTAACCGTGTTTAAAGTGAAAGTCCTAATGATCAGTGTGAGTGAGCTTGGACTGCAGAGCATCTCTCCCTGCTCAGCCTGTCCTGTGAAATCCAGTTTTCACCTGTGTGCTGAACATATTTCTAGTTAAGCATCCACAAGCTACACCCTGAAATACTAAGAATGTCCATCATATTTCCCATATGGATGGATACACTGAAGTTTCTCCCTTGAAAAATGTGAAGCACAAGCCAAAAAAGATTTTGGAAAAAAACCCCATACATATACAAATTCAATCAAATGAAAGCTACTTGTGTCTTCAACAGCACAAATACTCTTATCACTGAGTACAACAGTCAATATTGACAAAATCTGAGTCACATCACCCTCTGGTGGCTACAGATTCTAACCCAAACTTGCTTTGACCAATATTTCACAGACATGGATGTTTCAAGTGTTATTGTAAATAAGGTCTGTTCTGCAGCAAATTCAGTACATCACAGCGTTATTTTTAACATGGGATAAGGTCAATTGTTCCACCTTATAAAAACAAACAAATTTTTAGTGGTAGTTTAAAATTTCTCTTTCTATAAACCTCTGCTAGATTTACATTTTAACATAATTTGTTAAGGGCCACCATTGAGTAGGTAGCTCTTCTCCCTATGCTCTGAATTCCACCTGCAGAAACATGCTCTGAAAACCAATCTTGTTTCCTTTCTGTATTCCACCTGACTGCTGTGAACCCTACAAAGTTTTCAGCTGTACCACAATTTTCATAGAATCATGGAATGGTTTAGGTTAGAGGGGATCTTTAAGGGTCAGCTAGTGCAACCCCCCTTCAGTGAGACATTTTCAACAAAACCAGGATGGTCAGAGCCCAGTCCAGCCTGACCTTGAGTGTTTCCAGGGTAGAGCAGCTCTCTGAACAGCCTGTGCAGTGTCTCAAACAGCTTCATTGTAAAACTTGCTTCCTGTATCTTGCCTAAATCTACCCCCGTAGTTTAAAACCATCACTCCATGTTCTGTCACAACAGGTCTCAATTAAAAAGATTGTCCCCATCTTTCATATAGGCGCCTTATTACATAGTGAAAAGCCACAATAAGGTATCCCCAAAGCTTTCTCTTCTCCAGGCTGAACAGCCCAAACTCCTTCAGCTTTTTTTCATAGCAGAGTGGTTCCAACCCTAAGGGGAGGGGGAGGATGTCTCATCAAAGTGGAGTAAAAGGGGAGAATCACTTCTCTCAACCTGCTGGCCATGCTGCTTTTGATGCAGCCCAGGATACGGTTGGTCCTCTGGGTGGGGAGCAGACATTACCACCTCATATTCAGCCTTTCATTCAGCAGTAACACCGGCCCACTTCTCCTTACAGCTGCTCTCAATCCCATCATCCCACAACCTGTGTTGATACTGGAGATTGCCCCAACCCAGGTGCAGGACCTATAATTGGTGCAATTCTGTCCTTGAGTATAGGTCAACAGAGGTAGGACTAGCCAGGTCTCAGCTCACATTCTGCTCAGTGAAGCAGGAGATGGACAGAAGACAGACTGCTCTATGTTCATTTTGGTGACTTTGAGAAGTTGAAGTGGGATAGAGTTCATTTCAGTCATTATGTACATCTGACTGTTGGCTTTGCTCATGTCTAGGAACATTCCTAAAACAGGCTGATTTACTCTGAAGAAACCTACTGAGATTCATATGCTCATCTTGAACTGCAGGATCCTGTAAGTGCAGTAGACTCGGACTTACCTCAGACACCACATGAGTAGAAGAACAAAGCACTCATGTGGCATGTGTTTGTCTCTCCACCTATGACAGAAAATCTCCTAGACTGCTAGCTTAGAGTAGTCCTGGATGATAGGACAAAAAGAGGTTGTCTTACCATTTCCGCGCTGTCAGGCACAAGTGAAAGGAATCATCCTAGAAATGCAGAAAATAAAGCTAATTACCACCAAATTTTAAAACATTCCTTTGCTCCAAACTCAGGCCATGCTCTTTCAGTCAGAGAGGAGGTTCTAAAATAGTAATTCACATAGCTGAGGACGTTATTTTGGTATAACTAACCTAAGCTTCACTCCCTGCTCTGGAATCAAATTCTGTTACATAACAAACCTAATCTGGGGGTGCTGGTGTGCTACAAGCTTGCATGTTACACCAGATCTTAGTGAGTGCACATGAGAGGAAGAAGGGAGAGGAGAGGGGAGAGGAGA
>VWZE01008283.1:117502-136984 GCA_013396675.1 Eubucco bourcierii
AGGGGAGGGGAGGAATTACATTAAAAAATACATACAAAAACATTCTCAACATCAGTACTTAAAAAGTAAAGATCTATATTAAGCTTGTATTCTGTGTTGGCTGGTTTTGGTTTGGGAGTTTTCATTCATTTGTTTGGATTCATTTTTTGTTGTTTTGTTTTTTTTTTTTTAAATTACTGTCCATTCTGGAATTACATTTATACGCACACAGGAAAAAAGGTATTATTTACGTGCATGTGCCAGCCATTTTTATTCCTTGAAGCCCCTTAATTCCAATTTTGGACTTGAAGTTTGCAAAGGTTTTCATATCATTATTGCTAGAGTACCTGCTTCCTTAAAAGTGGGTATGTTTGCCTTCATTTTTTTTTTTTAACATATTTTCAATAAATCACTGTAGAGTTTTACACTGTGGCATTGTTCACTTGACAACTTAATTTTTCTAGAAGGACAGTATTAAGCACGTGTAGTGGGTTAGGAACTTTTCCCCACTACCGCTGTTGGAATTTACCAGACTAGCTCAGACAACTTGGAAATATGATGAAGCTGTGTTCACAGCACAGCAAAATTTACAAGCATGTATACACAATATATTCACAAGTATTTACAATCATATACAAATTAGAAATCATACAGAAATCCAAACTCCCTTCCAAACAAAGAGAACTGCCCAAGAAGGGATTGAAGCTATCCTCTCTCTCTCTCTCTCTCTCTCTTTCTTCCCAGACAGACAAACAAAACAAGCAGCAAAGCTTACGCTGTTATAAGTTATCCAAGATTAGTGAAGAGATGTTAGAGCAGAGTGAGGAGGAAGTGAATAGATCCAGCATCCCAGACCAGAGTGGGACAAGTTGTTTACTTTTTGGCTTTTTATCCCCCTCAGCAAACCAATGAATGATATAGACTTCATAATTATTTTCTTTTTACAACCAATGATCTAATTTCTCTCATTCATAGAATCATAGAAACAAGATACCTCCAAGGTCACCCAGTCCTACCTAGCGCTGAGTCCTATCCAATCAACTAGACCATTAAAATATTCCAATTAGCCTCAAACCAGCACAGCAAGTTTTGAAAATATTTATTCCAAACACTTCACAGCACTTACCTCTTCTACTATTATTTCCTTCTGCAAAGGGAGTGACCTCAAAGGGAAAGAAAGGACCCCAGATTTCTCTGTTTCATTCCTTTCTGCCACCTGAAACAGTGTAAAAAGTAGTAGGGAAGTGCACATGAAGGATTTGTCATCTCTAAAACCTCTCCTACTAAGGGGTCTAGTTCAGTTCTCTGACTACATTAACTGCTTCTTCCAACTTCATTGAGGTTAGCAGTAACACACAGAAGGAGAATGCACCTCTTCTGGTAATGTGATATCCAGTCTTGTCTGGTCATTTATGATGCAGTGAAATGTGATGATCCTAAGGCTGCCATCAGAGCCCAACAAAATCTTCTGACTTCCTTCATGGGATCCTTCCACTGTAAATGTAAGCTCCAGGTCTAAACACAGAGAACAAAGAGAGTTTCTAAACATTCCAAGCAAACACACATAACTGATGAGTAAGACCTGCTTCTACTCTGTATGCTTTTTATCTGAGTTTTCTCACCCAACAGGTAACTCAAACAGCTTGAAAACTGATATAAAACACCTTGGTGGATCTCTGTAAATATTAATGTACAGAAACCACTTTTTTTTTCCTTCTTTTTTTCTTTTTTTTTAATATTGTACCTTGTTATTTTGTAGGTGCTTCCTATGAATAAATAAAGCCATGATTTAGTTTTAAAGGCATTTTGGATTATTCAATATGGAATGACAGAATTGTTTACTTGATGTCATTTACATTTTATTTTATGTTATGTCTGTTACAACAATCAAATGATTCAAACCCAAAAACCAGGAAGATTCCTTGGCATGTACTCTCATGTCACCAAAACTGAAGCAACCTGTCAACCCAAAGGCTCTGTTCCTTGTGTGGCAAAGCAAGAGAGGTCATACCCTGTTCTCTTGTAAGATCAGGGTGAAGAGGTGTATAATTTTAGGTCACTAACCTTTCCTCTCCACATTACATTTCAGTCTGAAACTTTCTATAATGCAACTCAGCCACTTCGAAAACACTATCATTTTCTTCAGAAAGGTCAATTTTCCATTTGTTCTTCATCTCAAAACAGCCCAAAATTTTTTTTGTTTGTTTGTTTGCTTTTTTTCCCCTTGAAGAGCAGCTTTACATAAGCTACTGGCTATTTCAATGAGCTTAAAGACTAAAGAGTCCTGCCACATTTATTAGAACTACATTTTATAGGCAAGGTCCTGACTTTGCTTGCTTTAATACATTTTTACATGTAAACTTAGGAGCTTAAGTTTATTATTTTTGCTTAAGCAACAGCAAAAAAATCTCTTCCAGAACCCTGAACATGAACAAACTTTTTATATGCTCAAGTCCAACTTAAACATACAGGATAAGACTTCTACATGTTAATTATAAGATCATTTTAAAAGAAGATTCAACTTAGTTTAAAAAAAATCATTTTGAACAAGCAATAAACAAAACCAATTAGTACTTTTTTACACACACACACACCCCCCCATGGTTTTAATTCTAATATAATACGTGGCTGCATTTTGCATTGGTTTAAGATGTGCCTTAGAACTAAATACCTGACTAACTTGAATTTTGACATGCAATCGTTTCACAAGGTGGGGCACAGTGAAACCAGTGCATTGCGTGACACAACCAGAGTCACATGCACAACAGATCATTCATTTTTCAACATCTCTTAAAACAACTGAATCACAGCAGAAAGACAATAGGTTAATGAAGCAATAACCTCACTTGTGGATTGCTGCTTCAGCTTCCCTGTATCCACTCTAATCTCCAAACAGGAAATCTCACGTGCCTGTAGCAAGAGAAGATAAAGGATGATTGATAGACATGTAAATGTCACTGTTAGTGGTACATACTGTTCTCAACCAACCCTTCTAGATGATCAATGAGCAACACAATTATTATGTAATACTAAGTCTTCAGATAACAGGAGAGCAATAGTGGTACAGTATATTTTCTAAGTTTGAAAGTGAAGTTGAACAACTCATGAGCTGCTTGAACTTCTGAGACAGTCAGGTAAAGAATAATAGAATCACAGAGTGGTAGGGGTTGGATATGGAGAGCATAAAAGCTCAACATGAACTTGCAGTGTACACATGCAGCTCAGACAGCCAACCAAGTCCTAGGCTGCATCAAGAGAAGCGTGGCCAGCAGGGCAAGGGAGGTGATTCTGCCCCTTTACTCTGCTCTCGTCAGACCCCACCTGGAGTACTGTGTGCAGTTCTGGAACCCTCAGCACAGGAAGGACATGGAAGTGTTGGAGCGGGTCCAGAGGAGGGCCACAAAGATGATCAGAGGGCTGGAGCAGCTCTCCTATGAGGACAGGCTGAGAGAGTTGGGGCTCTTCAGCCTGGAGAAGAGAAGGCTTCGAGGGGACCTGATAGTAGCCTTCCAGTATCTGAAGGGGGCCTACAGGAAGGCTGGGGAAGGATTATTTACAAGGTCCTGCAATGACAGGACAAGGGGCAATGGGCTTAAACTGGCAGAGGGGAGATTTAGACTAGATGTTAGGAGGAAGTTCTTTACAGTAAGGGTGGTGAGGCACTGGAACAGGTTGCCCAGGGAGGTTGTGGNTTACCATTCTATGATTCTATAAGAGGAGGCTCAGGGAAGACCTTACTGTTCTCTACAACTGCCTAAAAGGAGGTTGTAGCCAGCTGGGGGTTGGTCTCCTCTCCCAGGAAACCAGGAACAGAATAAGAGGACACAGTCTCAAACTGTGCAAGGGCGGGTTTAGGCTGGATGTTAGGAAGATGATCTCCACAGAAAGAATGATTTGCCATTGGAATGGACTGCCCAAGGAGGTGGTGGAGTCACCGTCCCTGAAGGTGTTTAAAAGGAGACTGGATGAGGCACTGAGTGCCATGGTTTAGTTAGTTATAAGGTTTCCGGAGTTAAAAATATGAACACAGGAAAAATTGCAAAAACTATACATTACCACAAGTACTCCATTAGTAATAATGGCATCAGGATACTCCATCCTGGAAAATAAAAGAGAAAATATTAAGTTGTGGGTGGGACAACTCAAATAAATATTTAAGTCTGTGAGTTAGCACATCACTCATTTTAACCCCATCAGCTTGGGCATGTCTGACTTTACCATTCTCACTCAAAAACCGTTTGAAGTTTTCATCAAACATAATTCTGGATGACAGGCTAAATAGCAAGTTTCCCCATACACTCATGCCAGAATAGGAAAATGAGCTTTTACTCCTGTGGTGTTTTATACCATGTAATGAATTCTGATACATGACATAGAGAGGCTGGAGGATGCCACATTGTGATGGTTTGGGCATTACCCACCCCCCCACACTTTGTAAAATGACCCAGACTAGAACTCAGCTGGCTGGAAGTTAAGGACTGAAGCTCTATTTACAGCTTAACACAATGTACAAGCAGAGATATACACTACAAGAATAGTTACAGAAATAGACAAGTTAAAGGTAATACAGAAACACAACACCCCTCCCAGAAATCAAAGATCCCAGGAGGGGCTCCCAACCACCCTTCCACCTTCTCCCCACCCCTGTACCTTACCCCAAGGTTTGCCTTACACACAAGGTGAATTAGGAGGATTGGCCAGGGGGGTTAGAAGAAAAGTGATTAGTAAAAATTAATCGGAAAAAAAGAGAAGTCAGAGCCAGAAGCTGCTAGACTACCCCAGACACTGTNATGCCTTAGCTATGTTTTGGTTATTTTGCCCAAACAATTTTTCAGTAAGCCTATGAGTGAAGTAGACATCACCATGTTTTCGTTTCACAGCCTATAGTGTAATTTCCTCTATTAAAATATTCCAATTAGCCTCAAACCAGCACACACCTCTATCTTGATTGTTTTGACAGTTTGACCCAACTTTTTTCAGCTGAAAAACTTATACACTTTTTAAGATATTGACCGTTTTCAAAATATCACCTTAGCAGCAGAAGAGATCACACCTCTACAAATTGATTTGCAAAACACGCATGAGATTTTAATGGATGACTGTCTGCATGTCCTGGTTTGAGGCTAATTGGAGTATTTCACTGAGAGAAATTAAATCCTTAGCTGTGAGAAGAAGAAAAAAAAAACAACAGTAACTTATATCACTCATTCTTCTGCTGAGAAGTGCAACTAGTCAAAGTATAGATAAGATATTCACTTCTCACACACTCCTCAATTAGTTCTCAGTTGTTGTTCTTCTTGTTTCTCTCTGGTAGTCTGTGGTTGTTTTCTTCTTTAACTCTGATATGACCTAAGCCTTTCTTTTCTCTAACCTCCTTGTCATCTTTTTTTTGACATCTCACCTCAGATCTCTCCAGATTTATCACATGAGATATACAGGGATTGATCTGGTTATTTCTGAAGGGAAAGAAAGGGGGGAAAGGGCAGGGGAGGTTTGGGTCGGGAGCCTCCTGGCAATCTGATTGTTTTGGAGGGAATTTTGTGTTTCTGCATTACTTTTAACTTGTATATAACCGTATATTGTGTGTGTGTGTGTGTGTATATATATATATATCTTTATGCTTATAATTGTGCTAAGCTATAAATATAGCTTTATTCCTTAACTTCCAGATGGCTGAGTCTAGTCTGGGTGATTTCATTGTGTGAGGAAGCAGATAACTCCCCAACCATTACGCCGCATAGATGTGTTTCCACTTCTCCATCTAGGGGCAGAAGCAGATTTGTATACAGCAGAAGCCAATTTCTTATTTTAAAATCTTTTTCCTTCAGCTAAATCAGCCAATGTCTCACTAAGGATAACTTAAAACCTGTTGTTTTATTACATTGGAGATGTAAATCCACACAGTATCTCAACAGCCCCGGTAGGTCCAAAGGGATTGCACACATACATAAAATGGCAAGGATTGAGTACGAACTGCCCAAATTGCCTCAGACAGTATGAGCTGTTTACTCTGACTTTACAAGTTATAAATTAAACTTTCCATCATATCACATACTTACATAGCTGAAATATGTATTTTTTTCTCAGTTGAAACCAGGCACAACAGCTTACTTTAAAACCACACTAATTACACTACTACTATTCACTTTGAGAGAATGTTTACCACAACTCTTATATTTTCATGTAAACAAACGTGAAAACAGCCTTGTAAAAATTTCCCATGACAAAGGACTCTCCCCAAACTTCAAAGCTCATAAACAGTTTAAAATTTCATTTCCAGATCAGTATTTTTCTTTGGGAAGAAAATATTAAGTGGTTATTTACAGTGCAGAACACTCAGGAAAAACTTTGAAACAAACTAAACCACCACCAAAAAAAACAACACCCAATCCCCCTAGAAAACAGTTATACACCAGAATAGAGTTCAAGGAATATTAGCCAGGAATAGGGAAAAAATACTCCATGTTTCTACATACATTGAGGCAAATGGGTTTAAGCATCCCCACTTTTTGTTTCAGACACAAACTTTTGCACTTAATTACCATTTTTTAATCACATAGTTGTAACATTGCATGACATATGGTGTTACTATCCTCAAACATTTCATTTTAAAAATTAAGGAAAGCAGAGAATAAACACAGTAGATATTAAAAGATATCAGTTTCCTCAAACCAGCACACGTAGCCTGGTGAGATGAAGGTGGAAAGATAGGAAAAGATGTATCTTCATGGGAGTAGGCATCAACTAGAGTGCAGTACTATGTGAGGTATTGGTATCAGCAAGTTAGACTTCGGACGTCCAAGGCATGACTTTCAAACAGGGTGGAAGAACCTTCCATGACTTGGAAGGCTCCTGAGAAGAACCAGGACAACACAGGTGTTAAGCACTGACATCTTGGAGTGCCACCTCTGCAGTCACTGTTGTAAGAAAGTCCAGCTGCCGCTGTCACTTGTTAGTTACTCTCTACACTGCACTTACAACCTTTACATCCCACATTTCAAGGTTTCTGCCAATCACAACATAAGAAAGATTCTTCTTTTTTTTTTTTTTTTTTAATTATTATTTTTAGGTTGGTGATCTATAGACCTGTTTTACAAAGACCAAGGCCTCTCAGCTTTCTCCAGAGCTTTGGAGTTCAGCTGTGACTAGAAACACAGATGAGAAGAAATGTTACTATTCAGGTTAAAAGGGACCTTTGAGTATTCTTCCTATCTTTGGCACACTGAATAACAGCTTCTCAGGATTAGCTGGCAATTTCCTTAACAATCAACCCGCTCTTAGGCAGCCCTTGTTACACATACCAACACTGCTGTCCTCTCCTCCACCAGTTTGTGATTTGTGGTCTTTTTTAATGCAGACCTCAGGTTTATTATGAGAACTGGGGGCATATTGTGGCCTGTGGCAGCTGAAGGCAGAAACAGGGATCCTGGACACCCTTCTGCTCTAGATGTCTATTGAAGAGATGACTAAGACTGCAATGGACTCTGTGAGCCCAGGAATCACTTTCCAGCACTTGGTACATTTCAGACTTCTGCCTTCTCATTTTTAGATCATACCTGACTCATAATGAAATGGGCAATACAGTATGAGAATTACAGGCACTCAAACTCATATTGCATTTCACATTTTGAGTAAACTCCAGTGCTGGGTTATATTTCAACACAGAATCTGCAGGTTTTTGGTACTTATCTATGAAATTTTCGTTTTTTCATATCAGATCCAGCTTCTCCTTTCAGTAGCTTCCACACAGTGAAGAATCCTTTTCTGAGTTTTCTATCTACCCACCAAAAGCATGGGAGAGGGCATTATTTCAGAAAAAAAAAAAAAATTGTATTCACCTCATAGATTATTTGTTTATCATCTTTTTTAACCTAAAACTTTGGCCTTCAGTGCTCCTTGAGGGTCTGTGAATTCCCACCACAAAGACAAACAGGACATTCAGCCTCTGATAGATGGAGACTTAGCCTGCTCTGAGAGTTTCTTCAGCAATGCCCAAACCACATAGTTAGCGTGGATCTGCTTGTCCCCCCACATATGGGGCAAATTTCTCAAAGTAACACAGCAAAACTTCAGAAAGAAAAAAAAAGACTTTTATTTTTTTTAAAAAGCGTGTTTTTTCCATATTTCTTATTCATATTAACTAATATTTAGATTTTATACAACTTTTTGTACACCTATTTACATTTATTTGTGTTAAGTGGGCTTTGTTTTGAACATAGTCTTTCACAGTTGAAAAAGAAGAAAAGGGAAAGGGAGCTGAGATGTGTAATAGAGGTCCTTCATTCTTCTAAGCGTTGGTTGAGATGTGCCTCCTCAACTTGGGATGTCTGAAAAACAGAAAAAGGTCAAAAAGAAGATCAGTAGAACAAACAAATACCCTGGTGCCCTCAGACTTCTTCTTGGAAACTCGAAGTACCTTTTGGTTCATTGGAAGTCTCTCTGTGGCCTCATCGGTGTCAGGTGTGGGCTTCAGAAGAGGTCAGAGGGGAGGGGGATGTTAAGCGAGCGAAGCCACCGAGTCAAGCGGGACCCTGTCCCTGTAGCCACCCGTAGAGGCTCGTGATCGTTCTGGACACTACCAGTGGAAACACAAAGGAGAGTCCACGTTAACTTTGATAATCATCAGAAAATAACATGAAAAGCACTAAGTATACCAATCAGCAGCCTGTGTACAACGACCTTACCTTTTCTGTCATTACTGCTCTAGGGTAGCAGCTCTCCTGTCATCTGGGCGTGTGTTATGGGCCCATAAAGCACTGGGTGGGCGTTTGCAATCCCTTGGCACAGTTGCTGTTGAAAAGGCACCTGGAGGAAGGAGCATGCCTTCCTCTTTGTGTCCTTAGGATCAAGCATCTGTCTCTCAGTGCCCGCCACGAGTGGTGGCAGCAGAGAGGTAGGTATTCGGAGGTACTGTAGGAGTGGTGTACAGGTGGGGCAAAACTAGAGGGGGTACACATCTTGCAGTTGTGGAAACCAAGTTACCAAAATGAAGGTTTTCTTCCATTTTGAATAAAACGTAACGCGAAAGATTTCTGGAACCCATTTCAGGTAGCCTGCCAGTGTATCATAAGGCAATGTTTGCAGTGTTCTTTGGTAAAAGTGACACAAAGCCTTTTTTCCAGTGAGGCACAATGGGCAAATGAGAATAGGAGTGACAAACCAAATACTGTAGGTGTATTCGTCTGAAATTATGGGAAGAATGCACAGGCTTATGCAGCAGATTTTACAACTGGTAAAGGCTGAAACAAAGATACAGAAGGAATGAGAAACTAGTTCAGATAAATAGTGCCAGACAAAAAGTGCTGGTGGGAGTGATTCTTAATTTCAGATGCAAATTGCCCTATATACTCAAAAAATAAAAAGCATTTCTCATTGTTCCCATCACAATACCAGACTTGTAGAAACTGTCTCACATGGTTAGATGTACTTCTTAGCTCTGTGATAGGCTCTCCCACTCTGAACATTACCCTCTGTCAACACATGTCGCATCCAGCAGTGCCAAAAGTCTTTTTACAAAACCCTATAGGCTTGTTTAACAGGGGAGCAGCCAGTCCAGTCCATAGTTTTCCAGCAGCCCATCTCAGCTACTTCAGTCTGTAAGAGGTTATCAGTGGAGCTCTTTAGTTTATCAGAGGTGATCACAGACTCAAAAAATGTCAGGGGTTGGAAGGGACCTTGAAAGCTCATTCAGACCAACTCCCCTGCCAGAGCAGGATCACCTATACAAGATCATCCAGGAACACGTCCAGGCAGGTTTTGAATATCTCCAGAGAGGGAGACTCCACAACTCCCTTGTGTTCTGTCACCCTCACAGGGATAAATTTACTCCCCACGCTTACATGAAACTTCTTATACCTCAGCTTCCACCCATTGCCCCTTGTCCTGTCATTGGGCATCACCAAGCAGAGCCTGGTTCCATCCTTCTGGCACTCACCCTTTACATATTTATAAACATTGATAAGGTCACCTTTCAGTCTCCTCTTCTCCAAGCAGCACAGCCCCAGCTCCCTCAGTTTCTCCTTGTAAGAGAGATGTTCCATTCCCTTCACCATCTTTGTGGCTCTGCGCTGGACTCTCTATGTCCCTCTTGAACTGGGGAGCCCAGAACTGGACACAGTACTCCAGATGCAGTCTCGCCAGGGAAGAGTAGAGGGACAGGAGAACCTCTATCGACCTACTAGCCACACCCCTTCTAATCCACCCCAGAATGGCACTGGCCCTCCTAACCACAAGAGCACATTGATGGTTCATGTTTAACTTCTCATCAACTAAAATTCCCAGATCCTTTTCCCCTTTGCTGCCTTTCAACAGGTTAGTCCCCAACCCATACTGATACCTGGGGGTGTTCTTTCCCAGAAAACCTCTTGTTTCTAATTTTAGTGAACAAATCCTTCCATTCATTACTCCTGACATTATACTTTTCTATGTTGAAGAGGGGGAAAAAAATCCCCTCTCAATATCCTGCCAAGATCACAATATTTCAGACTCAACTGATGAGCAGAACATCACGGACCTCCACTAAGCACATGCAAGAAATGCAGATGAGAGACAGCAGGGGAAATGTTTAGCCACCTTCCAATAGGAAGCTCATATTGCCAGGGGATATTTTTGTCCTTTCTCTGTCCCTCAGATAGGCATTCCCTGACTTATAATGTAGTAATTTCTTCCCTTTGAGTGTGGAAACCACAACTACTACATTGGCCCTCAGGTAGCACACTGTGAATGAAAAGAGGGAATCAGATGTGTTCTTGCTGTAAAGGTTGAGCCATAGCTGTGAATCTTTTTCAAACTCTCTCTTTTGTGACTGTCAAGGGTCCTTTTCATTTGTACAGTCCCAGTCATCATCTTCCAGACAGCAGAATTCCTACTCAGGCAGCACCTCCAGAAATTACCAAATTTCTGACTCCTTATTCCAGGAAAATCCCATTTGCTTCAGGGTCTGAGAGAAGAGTTTAACACAGAGCTGGTGCATACATGCTCCAAGACAACCTCCTGCCTCCAACTGTATACGGAAAACAACAACATCCAACCAGGCAACCTATTTGGATGTCTCTCATCAAAAACCAATATTAAGAGTATTAGTCAGTCTACCAACTCCAAAAGCTATCCTCTAACCTGCAAAGGTAGGAGGACTCCAGAAAGGCAATTTGAAACATCTACTGGAGCTCCCTTCCCCATTGCCATTACTGCTGTCGAGATACTCCTAAGCTGAGAGAGACAGTTTCGGCACACGATAGAAAACAAAAATTCCACCTTAGTGAGCTTCTGGGAGTTATAATAGGAGATTCTAAGATTGCTTTATCTCTGATGGTTTTTTTTTTGCTTGTGAACACCTTTTCTTCTCTACTGATGCCACTGAGCTACTGCTGTTTCTCCAACAGCTCCCAGTTACCCCTTTCTGCCAGGACTAAACAAGTTACTCAAAGTCTCCACCAACACGTTATCCTGCTAGATCTCCCTAAGTGCCCTGAATGCCTTGAGAAGGTCCCAGTAATACCATCCCTCCTCTAAGGTTGTCCTAATAACTCTTTCAGCCCAATAGCATCAATCAGATTAGTAACTAAAGTCCTTTCAAGTGACTTCTGTAGAGTCATAAAGCACATTATGAAGACAGACTAGAATACTCATGATCTTGCACCAGACTCACTTCCCAGTTACAGTGACATGCCCCCAGATGCCTCAACAGCATGAATTAATCTGAAGGAGACATCCCCTAAACAAATTATACTAACAGCTTTCAAGCCTACCAAGTGAAGCTAGCAATGCTCCTCTAGTTTTC
Organism: Eubucco bourcierii; assembly: GCA_013396675.1. Lineage (NCBI taxonomy): Eukaryota > Metazoa > Chordata > Aves > Piciformes > Ramphastidae > Eubucco > Eubucco bourcierii. The sequence goes on from VWZE01008283.1 coordinate 129,261, forward strand.
CTGGTTCCTTAGTTCTTAGCCTCCCACAGTGATCTTTGCTCCTTACTTTAGGCAGAGTAATTAGATCCCCTCTCTGCTGTAGGTGATATTCAAGTCTACCACAGTTTCCTATGTGTAGTCAGATGAGCTGAATAGATCAAGTTACAGAATAGTTTTTTATAGTGCTGTGCATTTGGAAAGCCAGATTTCCAAAGAGGAGGAGACAGAAGACAGTCAGGCTTGGCACCCCTTCTTCTGAGGGTCCTGAATATTGTAATTGTCCTCATAGTTTCTTGTGTATGGATGCAATGACATAAAGAGAACAAGAGTATGTTGGTGTCCAGAAGGCAGCAAAAATGACATTTTCCAGATGTAAAACTATATCTTTTGAAATTCCTATTTACTAGACTTGAATGAAAAAAATATACATGTGGCTTTCAGAGGTTGTAGGTTTAAGCAGCACTGCCACATAGAACCAGTTTTCCAGACTATTTTTATGCTTGAATATATATTATTTGAATATATATTTGAACACAGGAGTTTAGACAGAATTTAGAACTCTACTCACGTGTTCTGCAGTGTGAACTCCACCTCTAGCTCTTCACGTGCCTAAAAAGGCAGAGAGGAAGAAAGAAAGGCATATTACTTATTTTTCTTCATAGCTTTCTTCAAACCTGTTACATGTACTTTACAAAAGATCTAATTAGAGTACTTTGCAAAAGATCTAATTAGGACAAATTCGTGGGGCAAAAAAACCTCATGGTTCCAAGCAAAGATAATGAATTTTAAGATATCAAAAATAAGCAATTGCAAAAGCTAGGGTTTGGGGTTTTTTTATCTAAACACTATATAAGCACACAGACATAGAAACTCCTATTCTGCAGAAACAGCCATTTCCCAGATTTCAACCCCCAACATGAAAAGAATCAACTGTTTTAATATTTTTTACAGTTTAAAGTGGTTGGAAATTCAGAAATTAGACCAAGACCAAATAAACATCTCACAAATTATCAAAATTAAGGCACTGGGAAATTAGTTCTAGCTAAAACTAGATTTTTAGCACAGATTTGTCCTTAGCAAAAACTGTTGTGGAGCATTCATACAGGGAATCTAAGCCTTTCTCATCACAGTAGCAAAATACTATTCAAGTAGATTTTTTTTTTCCTTTAATGAAATACTGCCAAAGGATATATTTAGCTGAAAGGAAAATTTACTTCTGCTTTTGTCCTCTGCCATTCCATTGCTCACCTGCGGATTCAGCTGAAACTTCACTCGAACAGTACGTCCTACAGTGAGTTTATCTATGTCAAAGAGAACTGTGCAGAGTTCATCATCCCTGGTGACTGTGTCTTCATCACAGACCTTTAGTTCTAGCACATTCTGCAAGAAGAGGTTAAGAATGTCAGAGAGTTATTACTGTATCACATTTCTGTATCTTCCTCTATCTATAGATGAGGTTCAGAGCAATCTGATCTAGCTGAAGATGTCTCTGCTCACTGCAGGGGGATTGGACTAGATGACCTTCAAAGCTCTCTTCCAATACAAATCATTCTGTGATTCTGTGCTATCTAAGAGCTCTGTAAGACAGAAACATATCAAGACTAGGTTGTCCTCTCTCCCCTTTCCAGTTTTAGGAGAAAGAGGAAAAGAAGAGAAACAGAAAAGAGAAAGAGACTCAGGAGTATTAGACTTCATGTTACCGATAAGTGTATCTAGACAAAGTGGAAGGTTTGTCTGTCAGGGAAATGAGACAAGCAGATCATGCAGAACATTCATCAATTTGGGATAAGTAACTGTATTAAATGTTTCTACACTTATGGCATTTGGTTCTAAGTATGTAAAAAACATTTAAAGGATTTTCTTTCAACCATGCCTAGAGTTGATCTGACTGCTATTTGTACATGCTTTTTATTTCAGGTTTCATTTGTGTGTGTCAAGATGTGGAAGAGGACAGGTAGGCCATATTCTGCAGGGCATTTAACTGCTTCGGTATAGTGGGTGTTTAACTAACAAATAGCTGGAGCACAACAAAACCAAGGAGGATGGAAGCAACAGAGGTTTGAGTTTGGTTTTGGTTTTCTGAGGACTCTAATACCTCCAGCATTTTGGAAACTAGTTAAATATTTATTGTCATATTGCAGTTTTGCATAATCTACTGACTACCTGCAGACAGCAAACGGTGAAAAATCTTTATTTTCACTACCTTGACTCGGCGGTCAACTTTATAGCAGAAAGCCTCATTCCAAACAGGGTTTTTGCTGTTCCTGATGGTTCTGGTCCGAACCTTCTCATTTGAGGCGGTAGGCAGCCACAGTGTCACGTAACAGTCTGAAAGGGTGACTGTACAACAAGAAGATGAGCAGAGAGATAATGTATCCAGAGAAAGAATTACTGCACTGTGCGCATTTAACCCTAATAAGACAAGGAGAACAAAGCATGGAATCTCATTCTGGATATATTAAGAAGAAATTTAAATACACAATGAAGCACTCGCAGGCAAACAAACCATCCTCACACATCTGCCATACTAATTCTTACCTTTTCACTCTTAGTCAGACTTACTTTGCTTTTAAAGCATTACTTCATATTTGCCAAAGCAACACACTTCAGGTCCAGTACGTGCACACCTATCCATGCTGTGTTTAGCTTTATACTGATGATTACCTAAGTAACTGGGGCAATGGTACTTTGCCAAAACACAAGAATATCTACTAATATATGCCTACTACCACGTGCACTCACATCAGGTCTAGGATGGCTGCTCTGTCGCTCAGGCAACGCACCTCACAAAATTCAATCTAAGTTGCAGAGAGACTTCTCTTTTGAGGACTTTCTCCCCACACTTGGTTCCTCAGCTAATTATCAAAGTTTATTTTATTGAAGTTCTGGTTTATATAAAGAACAACAGATCAAGACATAAAGTGATCCCCCATCAAAGCTGAAAAGTTTGGTTTCCTTATCACAAATCAGACTGTGCCAATTTATTTTAGCTTATATTTGGCAAAGCTTTTAGAAGTTGTGGTTTTCTCAGCAATCTTTTGAAAACAAAAATCAGTTTCAGCACCATGGTTAAAGTACTATTCATTCGATTTCTTCCTACTATTCTATGTGAAGACTAGAAAAATCCTGATGTCACTCATCACAGAAACACAGAAATATTTAGGTTGGAAAAGACCCTCAGGATCGCCAAGTCCAACCTATAACCCTACTCTAAAAGATTCACCTTAAACCATAGCCCTAAGCACCACATCCAAACGACCTTTAAACACACCCAGGATGGATGTCTCAATCGCCTCCCTGGGTAGCTCATTCCAGTGCCTGACCACTCTCTCCATTAAAAACTTCTTCCTAACGTCCAATCTAAACCTACTCAGTCTTGGCTTGAGGCCATTCCCCCTTGTTCTGTATCCAGTTATCTGTGAGAAGAGACCAGCAGCAGCCTTTCCACGATGTCTATTCAGTTAGTTGAAGACAGCAATGAGGTCTCCCCTCAGCATCCTCTTTTTCAAACTAACCATCCCCAGTTCTCTCAGTTGCTCCTCATAAGATTTATTCTCCAGACCCTTCCCGAGCTTCATTGCCATCCTCTGGACCTGCTCCAGCACCTCCACATCTCTCTTGTACTGAGGTGCCCAAAACTGAACGCAATACTCGAGGTGTGGCTGCACCAAAGCAGAATACAAGGGGATAATCACCTCCCTACTCCTGCTGGCCACAGCATTTTTAATACAAGACAGGATGCCATTGGCCTTCTTGGCCACCTGGGCACACTGCTGGCTCATATTCAGCTGCCAATTCAGCTCATGTTCTTGGGGAAAAAGCTATAGGTGCCATCAAAGACATCAGGTCCTTCCAAGTTTGGAGGGAGAACCACAAGGGAGCAAGACTTAAAGAAGTCTGATATGGATGCCCTTGGCCCTTCTCTTATACCCATGAAGCAACACATATCCTCCCTGTTACACATTAGCAATGCTCAGCCAGTCCTCCAGTTCTTACAGCAACCTCATGAGTCAGAAGCAGACAAATAATTCAACCCATAGTCAATTCCTGTATCACGCTCAGAACCTGTAACAGTGTTATTGCATCACATTAAGCACAATTTTTTCATGTATTTTTTTTATCTTTCAGTAACAACTACAGATTTAGGTTTTTCTGCCAGCCACATCTTCCCCTTTATCATGTATTTATCTATGCTATCACAACCAGCTAAACCTTGACACTAACAGTGTGAAAAGGAAAGCATTTCCATAAAGCAACCTTAGTCAAACCAATCAGAGGACAATGAATTATCAGATGTTCATCAGAGGCACAAGTGTAGACAGATGAACATGTAAATGTTTAATGAGATTAATACTACAGCTTCCATTTTCAAAGGCCTTGAGTAGCAATCGTTAATTACTTCACTGTGGCAACGTAAGCATGAAGCAAATAAGCACATTAAGAAAACTGAAATGATTTGCTCAAGATCCCATACTGCAGTTAGTGTAGATTTCCAGGTCTCTACACAAATGTGTTAGAATTATCTTGCTCTGGAACAAGAGTGGGGAGAAGTACTTCGAAGTATATTTATTTTTTTGCTGGTGAAGAAAATGGAAACATGAGAAAAAAAGACCAAGAAGGTTTGCTTCAATTAATTTAGGACAAACATTTCACTAACCAGAACATAGAGAGGAAAAAAATCTCCAACACGGACATGGGGAACACAGAGGTTTAATCAGAAAATCAGGAAAGCTAAAAAATGGAGAAAATAAATGCTAACTCAGAATTGTAATAAGCAGCATAGTGTTACCATTATAAAAAGACAGAAAATGGATCTTTTCCCATAGTTAAAAATATTGAGATTTTGAGGAAAACTAAATTAACTGTTTGCCTCTTCAATGCCACAGAAAAGAGGGAAACTGCTTGAAATATCCATCCAACTACCAACAAAAAAAAAGAAAAACGGACACAGTAATTTGAGTTTCTTCAGAAAACAAATTTTCTGCTGAGGAAATAGTTCTGTTGAAAAGCTTTCAAGCTTCTGTGCCAGATACACTTTAAACAAAACCTTAGGATAGCCAAATCCTCAATTTGGGGCGTTTCACTACGGTAAGGAGTGTCTGTGAGGAGGTTGTTCCTGAACTGAAGCATAAGCAGGCACCCTGCTGGGCTACACAGATGCACATGCAGTAGTAGTGCATACAGTTTGCAGATGCAATGGTTGTGACTTCCTGGTCAGATCACATATTTGGTTGGTGCAAATCACCACTCAGGCATTTGACCATCTGGATTTTGGTGAATAAAAAGTTGTGCATACAATTGTATACCCAGAAATTGTCTGTTCCTGTACATAAAAATATTTTTTTTTGATCTCTAGGAAACTCAGAACTTGACACTTTACAAAGTACTTTCACTTTGTCTAATGAACTAAATCCCTTTTTTTCAGGATGACATCATAAATATTGTAAAGCAAAGCTGTTTCATCATCTGCCATTTTTAAACTGAAAAACAAAATATGAAGGCAAACAAGGTATTCAGTAAATCAGAGTAGTTATCTAAAGCTGGAGAATAAAAATGAAGATGATAAATAAGCACAGTGGTGTTATGACGTGAAACATGCAAGAATAAGCAACCCAGAATAACACAAGAGTGTGCAGCACAGGTTTCTTTCTCCCTGGTGGCACTCATTCATTCAAAAACATTCTTGCTGTTAAGTGCAAATTCCGCGGGTTCCAACCACATCCCTCCTGCCAGAAACCACCAAATCAAAGATCAGATAAATTTTCCCTCGACTCTTGGTCCATTACATTGATTAAAATCTCAACATCTGTAGTAGATAAACTAAAATTTACATCTGGTTTCCTTGGACCCTGTGGTGTGTTGCATGAAATTCTGTGTGCACCAACATAAAATTAATCTTGAGCCATGCTCAACTAGATTTTGAGGAACATACTGTGGAATTTTCCTTTAGGTTTACGTCTTTCTGTTTTATTCTTGTGGTATTAAGATTTTGGGTTTTCTTATTCACATTGTCTTTGTTTCACCCTGTTCTTCCACGTCTTTCCAAACTCTTTAAACAGGTGTTTAACCATTCAGATTTTCCCATGGAAGTGACTCGGTGGCATAACTGTGTTTTGAAAAGCATCTGAACATGCCTCAGTGCACCCAGGAGCAGGGTTATTGAGGACCCATACCCGTGGAATAGAAACTGTGAGGGAATTTCTCAATTCACTGGAAAATTCAGAATGAAAGCAGTGCCTCCCCTGGGTGAGTCAGTGCCACACCTGGACAGTGAACAAGCCATTCATTCCATTCCTGCAAGTCTCAATCTCCCACTGAGGATTTCCTTTTTGAATCTGCTTACACGCTCTGGTTCAACAAGCCAATGGCCACGAGACTGCAGAGGTAGAGCAAGTGAATGGTCTCAGGGCTTCCACAGTTGGATACCCCTACTGCAGATATTTTTTCTATCTGGGCCCCTTTGCATGTTAGCTCTTGTTCTGTGATCTGGTTATGACATTTTTCTCTCATAGACTATATTCTAAATATCCTTTTCTCACTTTCCCTCACTGTCTCTCATTTAAACTCCTTTAATATCCTCTCAGTAGGGTTTTGTGTCATTTTTTCTGACTTTCAAATTGCTCCATTATCTAAGTTACATAGATTCCCAGACACACTACATTTTATAATCTCCTCCTATGTATTTAGAAGATCACAGCATCACAGAATGGTAAGGTTGGAAGGTACATCAAGGATCATCCAGTTCCAATCCCCTGCCATAGGCAGAGACACCTCCCACTAGTGCAGGTTACTCAAGGCCTCATCCAACCTGGTCTTGAACCCCTCCAGGGAGGGAGCATCCACAACCTCCCTGGGCAACCTGTTCTAGTATCTCACCACCCTCACTGTAAAGAACTTCCTCCTAACATCTAGTTTAAATCTCCCCTCTGCCAGTTTAAACCCATTGCCCCTTGTCCTGTCATTACAAGACCTTGTAAATAGTCCCTCCCCAGCCTTCCTATAGGCCTCGTTCAGATATTGGAAGGCTACTATAAGGTCTTCTGGAAACCTTCTCTTCTGCAGGCTGAAGAGCCCCAACTCTCTCCACCTGTCCTCATAGGAGAGCTGCTCCAGTCCTCTGATTATCTTTGTGGCCCTCCTCTGGACCCACTCCAACAGTTCCATGTCTTTCCAAAGATAGAATCATTTTGCTTGTATTTTTGTTATTTTCATAGCCCTTCCTACTACTGATTTGGCATTTGCATCACCAGTTCTCTCTTTTTTTTTCTGTCCAGCAGTTCTGTAAGAAATACTTGAGTTCCTTGTTCAAAAATACAACAATTATTGTCATTTAAAGAGCAGCCCTGTGATGACCAGCTAAGTCCCACAAGGGTGGGAAATAAATCTCGTACACTGAGGTATGAAAGCAAGAGATCAAATGAATCACTTTGCTTGAGTTAGCCCCTTTACGATTAAGAGCAGAAAGCAATGCTTCAGTGTCATAACAAAAATAGTTCTTGCAAACTTGAAACATTGTATGTATTCCTGCAGAGTTTAAGAGTAAAAACCATGACTTTTTTTTTTTTCCTTCTTCACTTTAAAGAACTATAAGAAACATATAAGAATAGTAGAAGTACTCACGCAAGTCTGCCTTCCGGACATTCCTCACTCTCAGTATTTTTACAGTGAGCAAGTTGAAAGGAGACACTGGTCTCTGCACAATTCCAGGAAAAAAAAAAAAAAAAAAAAAAAAAAAAAATCCAAAA
>VWZE01008283.1:137000-152062 GCA_013396675.1 Eubucco bourcierii
AGAGATAAGACAACATTAAGAGTATAGTCTATAGTCACTGGAACCCTAAATTTCTGAGGACATAGCTATAGAATAAGGATTTTTAAGGCTGGGCCCACATCGTTTACCAAACCAGCTGGAGAAGTTGGAAGATTTATACATTTTTTTTTTTGCACAAGACCCCTTTCAGCTCTGAAATAGAAGCAATAGATTTCAAAACCACACATGAGTTGAGAACAGGTGCTGAAGAGCTTGGTTTGATAAGCATCAATGTTTTCTAACGCCATTATTATCACAATAAACACCCCTACACCACACATGTGGGTGTCCTACGCCTACTACCACTGCTTGCAATAAAACAGGCTGTCTCTGGGACATCAAACTCTGCCCGAACAGCTATGTGAGTAGAGCTAAGCAACCACCATGCACCAGCAAAAGCTCCTGCACCAGCACACATTCTCTCACACAGCCCAAAAAAAGCCCATAATGCAGCTGGCAGTGAAGAGATACTTCTCATGAAGACTGTGATACATCTCTGATTTTCAGTTCTGATCCCCAGCATAAAGCTGCAAAACTCTTTCCAGAGATGATCTTTGGAATTGAATCACAACTCTGTTAGATACCAGACACTCTGGCCTCAGACATAGCAATTCTGCAACAGCATGTAAATTCCATGGCTCATACTAACGTCTTCATATTCCACAGGCTATAAATTAACTCTTTCCCCATTTCACCTTGGAGATAACTACTTAACAGTAGTGTCTCTAACCAAATATAAGTAGCTAAAGTGAAAACGCTGTGCTGATCTTAACTGATAAAATGTAGCTTGCTACTATTTTCTCCATATGTGCTTCACCATTTTGCTGGGCAATTTGTCTTTCCAGCTCTAGCACAAGGCTTACCACAATGCTTTGACAGTGTTAAGCAACTGGGATGATGATGTGACTCTGGACATTAGCACAATGCAACAAAGCAGCTCCATGTCATCACCAACAGAAAACTCAGCACCTCTACAAACACAGTAGGGGTGAAAAACAGCTTCCAAGAAAGTCTGGGTAATGCCTTGCATATCCTCTTGCACTTCCCTTTGGGGTGGGAAGGGGCCTGAAGATGCAGAGTTGAAGGTCGGTGAGAGAGTAGCAAAAGGATCAGAGCATGTCACAGATCTGGGCGTATTTGTTGTCCATTATGTTAACCTGTCCAGACTCTAGCACAGGGTTAGAGTGTTTGCAAGCATTTGAATTGTCACCTGTGGGATATTTCAGTTGTCTCAGAGGTATATCACATTTTTACCTGCTCTATTACCCCAAACATGGCCACAAAGTAGAAATTAGACACACACATCCTGGGGGGGGAGGGGTGGGGGGCCGGAATTTATATATATATATCTATATCTTTATCTGGATCTATCTATCTATATAAAGAAATTATATATGTGCATACATGTGTGTGTGTATATGTGTGTATACGTGCGTGCGTATACGTGCATATATGTGCATGTGCGTGCATATATGTGCTTGTGCGTGCATATATGTGCATGTGCATGCATATATGTGCGTGTGTGCATATTTCTGTAGAGGAAAAATTAATATGATAGTCTCCAATCAAAAGCAACCAAAAGATATCATGCCCAGACTGGGCAGCTGAATTGCCAGAACTGCTTTTCTGTATGCACTCAGTAGAACTGGGTAAAACACAGAAGTGCTCCTAGACATGGGAACCACCACGCAAGGCTTGTCTATCCCTGCCAAACCTACTAAGGGATTGGTTATGTTTATACTTGGTTCCTCGTTTCCCACCCAATAAATCCAAAATGTTTGTGTCCTCAGTAGTGCTGCTTCAGCAAAATAGGTGAAGCATATCTTTACTCAATAAGGCTTGCATCCCTTGAATAGAAAACAGCAGACCTGAGCAGAAGATCCCTATCGCAAGGAAGGGCTGTAACCACTAGGTTGGGCACCATTTTAAAGGAATAACCTCCGCTCAGCTCTTTGAAAGCAGACATCTAGACCTCTGCTTTGTATCTCCCTGCAACTCTAAGTGGTACATGGAGATAGGATCTAAAAAGGGTGTTTCTGTGCTCAGCTGTCCTTGTTAGCTGGATATACCTGGATTTACCTGTTTATGCAGTTCTCTGCTCAGATGTTACAATTCCTATTCTGGTGCATCTAATTCTCCAAATATATTGGATCAATTCTCAGTGCTTCACTCTAGGCTGTAGAGTCCTTTCCCATACTAGAGATTTAAAAGTTAGGTCTTATAACTCCTAACTTTTAGGAGCTTAAGGACTTTGTCAGGTTTAGCTGTCAGCAACCTAGTCACACAGAAAAGCTATTGGGGAGCATATTTTAAACTGGATAATCTGCTAGTAATGGGCAATGACTTCCACATCTTTTCCCTTACCATGCTGATGGCCATATCACAGGCTGAGTAAATTCTGAGGGCAGAAGCCTTACATGTCAGTCATTACTCACAATTAGACTTTCAACTTCTGTATTTATTTAGTCTGAGACATGATTGTTACCTCATAAACCGGAAACACAAGCCAGGAATTTTAATAATCACTGTTGAAACTACTTAAATATATGGGATTGCAAATGCAGGACTTGGTCACACTATCCTACGTCACATCAAGGTCCAATTAAATCCTGTGGCACACTTGTGCAATCCTCACATAGCTTGTCCCAAGGAAGCCAACACAGCATTCACATACAAGAGTGCTCACTCACATGAATAAGAGTTACATAACTGGACTCTAAAATTGCTCTATTTCAGTAAAATTCCAATCTTAGAAGTCTTTTATATATTACCACCACCACCCTTCCATCCCCTTGGGAAAAATAGTGTGAAACACACGTTTCCAAACTACATTGAGAGAAAAGACCGTTGCCAAAGCATGCCAGCTCTATTTGGAGTAGATCTCACTTTACTTCGGGTTCTCTTAGAAAAGGACTAGAAGTCACAGCACTACTTTAAAGACTATGAAAAACAACAGCAACAACAAAAATCATTCATTCCTGTCATAAAGAGTGGCAAGACCTTAAGAGACAGGTCATTGCCTTACTTCTGACTTGGCTCAGGTATGTAGCACCTTTCAACTTCAAAGAGTTTAGGAGCCTCAAGGGCAGGCAGGATTTCATGACATTCCAATTTCAACCACATAGAGCAAGGTCAAATGCATAAGAAATGCTTTTCTTTGCACTACAGGTCTTGTATTTACTTCACCTGTTTAAAAATATCCTATAGCTGACTCTTAATAAGTCAGTAGAAATCACTGGAATTGTTCAAAATCAAATGGAGCAGCAGTGATGCAAGACCTGTTCTTTTCCAAGAGCTGTATAAATCTTCCATGGCTTCAAAGTGCCCTTTTCATGTGATTTTTCTTCTCTTCCTGTTTATAGCTCTATAGCTGAGCTTGAGTGTTAGAAGAAACACAAAACACAGGCGATAAACCAAGTCAAATACTTCCCTGGTACAACATGGTTTTTTCTCAAGATCATGCTAGCCTGTAGTATTTTGATACAGGACAGTAACTTGAGTAATATAAAAAAATATTACAGCTTAAGAGGACTATCAGTATTATCCTACCAAATACTTTGCATATTCCTTTTAGTTTCAATATCCACTCATGTTTACTTCACACACATCCCATGTGCCCTGAAGGTTGTCTTGAAACTGATTCTGATAATGAAAGCTGATTTCCTTAATTGAATAACAATAACCAACTCAGATATACTGAATTTATATATTTATTAACATAACAAACAACTTTTGTGGCCAAAAAAACCAAAACAAAACAAAACCAACAAAACCAAAATCACAACAACATAAAAAACACAGTTCAGGTCCTTCCTGATTTTTGCATCTGTGAGCCTCAGTCAGGGCAGATGGAAGTGGCTCTGAGTCCTACTCAAAATTATATCTACTGTATTTGGGTCAGTTCTTCTACCCTCAGTACCCTTAAATACATGAGGCACAACCTAAATCTGTTGAATTGTACAGGTCTCGCACCTAGTGACCTAATAACAATGCAGAAAGCACTAGGGGGGAAAAAACAGCTCAAGCCCCTAAACACAGCCAAAGTTTACAGGATTAAAAGTAACAACTTTTATGATCCCAGAATACTTCCTTAGGGCTGCTGACTATACACTGAGGCCTAAACATCATTTTAAATGCTACCTTCTGAAGAAACTCTGCACAATCTTCACCCCAGATTTTCACTTTGAAGAGAGAAAGTGGCTCTTGGGAAGAATCAGGCATCACACACTGACAATAAGAGCAAGTCTTCATGAGGCAGACTAAATTTACTGTCATCTGGGAGCATCTCTGGATCACTGCAATGCTCCACACAGAATCAAAGCCCAAAACGAACTAGGTTGGGAACCCCCCACATCACTGAAGCAAAGGAAAGAGTCCATCTTTCCAACTACAGATCCCCAAAGCTGCAGCTGGTAGGGGCAGACCCAAACCCATCGCAAATGCCTGAAGTCAGCCCCATACTGTTGTTGCCATTGTCACTGTTCAGATTCACTGGTTTGTAGCAGCTTAGCTGTTATATTTTCTTTTATGCTAATACATGTTAACATAAAGACCTGCTAACTGCTCAGGGAGTTTTTATCTGCTTGTGCACAGAATTCACCTTCAATTCAGTCATTAAAATCCTCCTTGTTGTTCTTTTTTCACATTCAGAGAAGTTTGGCCACTGCTTCCACTCCTACAGGGCTGATGAGATTAGGTTTCTCAGGAGGTTGAATGCAAAATATTTATTTCACAGTTTTGCCTGGTAGAATCATAGAATGGTAGGGTGTGGAAGGGGCCTCTGGAGGTCACTGAGTCCAAGCTCCCTGACAAAGAGGGTGGTACAGGAGCACATCTAGACTGGCCTTGAAAAGCCTCTAGAGAAGAAGACTCCATAACCTTTCTGGACAGTCCATTCTAGTGCTCCGTCACCCTTACAGTGAAGACGTTTTTCCTCATGTTGCGGTGAAATTTCCTGTGTTCCATTTTGTGTCCATTGTACCTCATCCTATCACAGGACACTACTGAAAAGAGACTGTCATTTTCTTCTTGACACACACCCTTCAGATACATGTGAACATTAATAAGTCCCCTCTCAGTCTTCTCTGGACTAAACAGCCCCAGTTGTCTCAGTCTTTCCTCCTAAGAGAGAAGTTCTGGTCCCTTAATCATCCTTGTAGCACTCCACTGGACTCTCTCTAGCATATCCCTGTCCCTCTTGAACTGGGGAGTCCAGAACTAGGCACAATACTTCAGATGAGGTCTTGCTTGAGCAAAGTAGTGAAGAGAATTCTCTTGGTCTGCTCTTCTAACACTATGTTTTTAAACACTGTCACACAGAGAACTGCAAGCTCTAAGACAGATCATTACAGTGCAAAAAAAAAAAGACAACAAATACCAGAGCGCTGAGAACAACTCAAAGACTCATTTAAATGGAGTATGAAGGGTAAGACAAGACAGTATTTTATCCAAAGAAATCAAAACACATAAAAAGGGAGGAATTAAAATATTGATGTAGGTCAAGTACACACCAGCTCAGATGTCATGCAACATACAACTCAAAGTAGCACAAGCATCAGACACCAGGAGAGCTGAGAGTTTATCAATGTTTCATCTACAGAGCTGAAGTCACAGTTCAGCTTTTCAGTGTTCAGTAAACACTGCAGGACAATTTTCCCCCCCAAGCCACTGAATTCCTATCATTTCTTAAGGCTGTTCTACATTCAGCACTGGACAGCATTTAATGAAGGGCCAGCTAATTACTACCTACCGTATTCACTGCTGGTGCTGAGGTGCCCGTAAAAGTCTAGGAAAAACAACACAAAGCAAAGTTAAGAAAACTAAGCTACCTGCTGAACTCTTACGTTAATCTGACATTTTAAACCACCTTGCATTCAAAGCCATACAGATAGCATACTCATTAAAGACGTTCATTAGGCGCTTAACTGACCACCAAACTCATCACAATTCTGTTGCCAGTTTCTTATTTCCTTGGCATGAAGCTGTGTGTTTCTTAAAGGAAGCACAATAAGCAATGTTGCTAGCCCTAAAACATAGCTTGGAAATGTAGGCGTGCCACAAGGTTCTGTAAAAGGCTAGGCTAGGAAAATCATCCTTGCAACCACAAGATCCAAGGAACAGCAGACTTGCTTTCCATGGATCACTCGTACTTCTCAAACAGCTGCTCTTCTCTGTCATCAACTTCACTGGAATATCAGACAGTTTTACCCACTTTATGCCTTCTGTTGACCCCTTTTTCTTACCTCATTTGAACTTAAATTTGATCCCATTGCAGCTCCAGTTGCATGTAAGTCCAATGTTAAAAGCTACTGAGTTGTACAGCTGTCAGGCACTCCTCGTGCAGGTTAGAGGTGGAGGAATAGGGATTTTTATGACCAGTCTCTCCTGCCCCACCCCTTTGTTATTTCCAGTCATTAGGCAATCCCCTCCCTGCTTCCTGCAGCCTATTAGAGAACCTCAACTGAGTCAGCAGAATGAAGAGGGTTTTCTTTCTTAGCTGCTGTGATGTTTGGAGGGGGAACTGACACCCCTTTCTGCCCAGGGATTGTTTTATACGGAAAATATTCCTGCTAATAAAAAGATTTGAATTTGTGCAACAACTCCAACAACCAAGCAAAGCACTTTTGACTAATTAAACCACAGCTCTCTGAGGGACCTCTGCACTGCCAGGACTACACTGCAGGGTACCAAGAGAGATCTCAACATCTTCTTTCCAAACCATGAGCTAAACACCTGTAGCTGTCTTCCCACAGTAATGCACAGCAGGGTAAGTGATGCCATTGCAGTGCCACAACTAAGTGATTGCAGGACCCATGTTTTCATGGAGCTACTTTGGGCATTGCTGTGCTACACAGTGACCTTGCCATATGCTCAGTATTCTTTGCCTGGATATTTAGCATAGATCTGGAAAAAATAAAAAGTGATTCCATGTCCAGAAATCTTGTAGTTCAAGTGCAATGAGGGGAAGGAGGAGCTACAAGCAGTAGATGAAACTTGGGGGTGGAAGGGTGAGGCAGGAGAGAGGGTTGTGCTCCTCTGCGTGGGCCTTGGGAGCAGAGCAGTTCACCCATCCTCCAGGCTTACTTCAAAAGTATTTTCTTGTGTGTGCTCATTCTCAGAGCGATCCCAGGCAGGCATACTGTGGCACAAAAGCCTCCCCGGTTCCTCTTCATGCTTGTATGCTGTGACTCACTGCCTGTAAGAGCAGTGCATTAAGGCAGCACCAAATTAGCATATATGTGAGGTTGTTAGGTTTTGGAGCATGCAAGACCAGACTCAGGTTCTGCCACACTCTTTCCAGCCTCTCTGCTTGATGACAGGAGGTGGCTAACACTCTTGCATCACAAGATCCAAGTGATTATTTTTAAATCAATCTCATTCTTACTGATTAATAATTCAATTAATGTAGGCAAAAAAAAAAGTAACCTCACATGCTGCAAGGGATTACACCTAAATATACTCCCTTATGCCATGGAGGTCAGTATCAAAGTAATTCTGCCCAGAGAAAGAGAGAAGGTTTGTCCAACACACATTGCTAGAACAAAATCCTCTTTTTATACATGTCACCTCTTTCCATGTTGGTATCTGTGTGATGACTGTTTAGATGGTCTTATCCAAAATGCACAGTGGTATGATGTGGTGGTTTCCATCTAAAACATTAATAGCCTGCTGCCTACTCCTTAGTCACACTCTACACTACCTTCTCAATAGATATGAAATAGAAGGGAAATGACTCATAAATGTGAACCTGTAGCATCTGAAATGCTCCTTGAAAAAAAAATGACAGAAAAATATTTCTAGCACCTCTAGCCCAAAGACAAAATATATCTCTTAGCCTCTTTCTGTATTACTTTATACCTGTTTTTCTTATGAACAAATTTAAGCAGAGCAGTCACAGCTGAGAACCACCTGAGCTCTTGCAAAACTAGTCTTTCCAGCATTTGAAAGAATGCTTCCCTTGAAAAAAATCCAATATTAAAATGTAAAGTGGGAATCTACTTTCATTTTAAATGTCTGTAAAATATCAACAAAGGAAAGAGGGTAGGTTATGGAGCTCAGCTTCCCTGAACTGTCCCAGCAGCGTATTTATACGCCTATACACATTTACACCACGCATATTTATACACCTATACACATTTACACCATGCATATTTATACACCTATACACATTTACACCACCCCAGCTGTTTCACAGTCAATACCAGACTCCCTGACATCACTTACAAGATCTGTAAGTGAAATACCACTTCACAATTTAGAACATTGTTCCAGACTCAGTGTGTTTTACACCCTGAATGGTTTCCTGGTGTTCAGATTGTTTTCCCTTCCTCAAAATAATTTCATCATTGCCATACTCAAAACACGCTCCCAGATATTCCTTCCTTTTCCGCTCATGACTGCCACCAGGTTTTGTAGCTGACATTGTTTTACTTTACCTGCTGCTTGTTCAAGACACACAAGGCAGCTCTGGGATACAGTATCTTTGAAAGATTTCTGTAAGTAACAAATTACAATCTCACCAGGTTTTCATTCATGCAGTAAATTCATTATAGAGCTAAGAGCTCATAACACCTGCAGTTGGTAACAAGTGATAATCTGTCCTTGATTAAGAAATTTTTAACTGTGGATGGCTCATTCACTGGTTCGAGGACTACAGGTTCTGCTTCAAAACAAAACAATCTGTGTTGGTTTTTTTGTTTGTTTTTTTTTTACTTTGTCTCACTGGCATTTCAGAGGTAGAAACGTGTCCCTAGGATCATGATCTCAAAAAGACTGCTATTTCAAAGGTTAAGTAGCATGGTGGGATTTTTGCAGTTTGCCTTGGCTCTTCCTAAGTTCAAGGAGAATTTCAAAGACAACAATCAAACATTGCAGTAAGTAAATTTGTGGGTGAAGCTACTCGAAGTCTAAACAGCCATACACAAGCTCTTCTCAGCAAGCACATTTCCAGAGCAAATTATTTACTCTGTCCTTGAAGATTCTGCATATAGCTACTACCTACACACTTGGGTTTTTTAAAGACTAGAGAGACTAATTGCTGAAGATGGAACACACAGCAGATTATTTACGGCTCTGAGCTTACAGGGAAAGTTAAAAGTAAGATACAATTTTCCTCTACTCTCCATCAACTTTATAATGAGTATTTGCATACACGTGATTTTGTGTCTGTGTCTTAATTAAGGCTAAATGGAGCAAATATAAGTATCTTGCTCATCTGGAGCAGTCAAAATTCACCTGGAAACATTAGTTTCCTCTCCGTGACAGTCAGATAATGGTATATCAATGTGCAATAGGCGGCAGGTAGCAGTAACTGTTGTATCTGGCATCCCATAATGACTTTATATACCAGTTTGTCACCTTCTGATAATCCAAGACTGCAGATTTGCATGACTAATGGGGGATTTCATATTACTGCAACACAAAAGTATCCTTGTGCCACCTTTTGGATGGCAATGGGAGTTGGTCATCATTTGAACACCTCAACCAGAACAAGAAAGGTAAATATGCCAAAACATGCTAGAGGTGTTACAAAATGACAGCCACGTCTCACATTAGACTGTAAATACTTAGAATTAACAAGTAAAACAAATTAACTAATACACAAATGTAGTGTCAGATCTACAATTGGAGCTTTTCCTAGCTCTGGCTGTTCAGTCCTTAATTTTTAACTTTAATAATTCCATAAACTACAAAGCCTACAGATCAAAAGTGACAGGAAGCAGTCCTAGTCAAATTCCAGTTATACAATGGAGCTACACTTAATCTCTGCACAGAGGAAGATTTACCATGGATGAAATGTATCATTTCCTTCCTCATGGCATCAGATTTCTGTCTCTGAAAAGCTCAGGTTTTGTGAAGTACCTTTTAGCCCGTCACTGATAAAAAGCAACCATCTGGCACTAAGGAAAAAAAATAAAATAAATGTAATGTACATATATCTCTAATTTTCATATGTAACATATTCATATGAAAATTAGAGATATATACACCCTACATTTATTTTGGTTTTTTCCTTTAGTGCCAGATGGTTGCTTTTTATCAGTGACAGGTTAAAAAGTACTTCACAAAACCTGAACTTCTCATGTCTACACAGGCAATGCCTTCAATACACCTGTCCTTCAATACTACACAATATCCTTGATGTTTTGAATCACATGAGATTAGAAAAAATTGTTTAAGATGCAGAAAGATAGTCTCTACTCCAAAGATAAAATATTTCCCTTAACTTCTGTCTTTATCACTTTATAACTGCCTTAAAGACCTACTAACAAATTTAGGTGGAGCAGTCTCATCTGAGAACCACTTACGCACCCTCTCACAAAACTCATGTGATGTTTCCCTGAGAACGCATCCTTGGAGAAGGGGACACAGGTTAAAGAAAAAAAAAGTTTGAAGTTTTTTGGATCATCCCTCTGTGAGCCAGAAAGAGCTTCGATCTAAATTTGAAGTTGAACTCCTGAGAATGAGAGTTGCAAAATCAGTCATTGAAAAGGGAGGTCACTCAAGCTGATCAGGGCAAGGGGGATTACATTGTTGCTTAACATCCCATTCTGATTATGACATATATGAAGGAGGACATCTGCCTTCAAAAGACTGTTGAGAAACTTGATTAAAAAGATTCCACATGCCTTTGATAAGTTTTGGAGAGATAAAATCTCGCTCCTCCTGCTCACTCACCCGAAGCAACTGGGCAGTTTTGCCATTCAAAACTCACCAGTAAAGTACTGGCCCAACTGCTCCCAATATATGCAATTCTGCTTTCAGTTTTGTGGCAATGGAATTTCACATCCAACACATATCTCATAAGGAGAAGTTCACAACCTTGATCTCTGTCTTTCTCTGTGTTCTGTAGATCTGAGCACTCAGACCCAGTTTTTAACCTTGGCAGGTAGGAGTTTGAATTTCACCTGGCCTTTCCAAGTACATTCAACACTTCAGACACTGCTTCTGACCACAGGCAAAAGGAATGCCAACATTAGCTTGTGTCAGTTAACTAGCCAGTAATTCCTTTAGCATAAATGTGACGAAATGCACAGACCAGGACCTTTACAGGGAAATCTAGAGGCAATTTGTATCTGAACCAATTCACAGAACATCAGGTAGTCACCTCACACCACCAACTAATTAAGGGGGTAACATCATCTATCATCTGCCTGAGAGATGTTTGAGTCCTAACATGGGCTATAAAGATTCACAGCTAATTGCAAACATAATTATGCCATTACATTTAGCAGAGCTTGTGTGACAAATCACAAACAGATGTATAAAAAAAAAAAAAAATTGTTGACCTACCTGGATCTTAAATAGACAAACTAAGCCAGTGCTGAATCACTTTGAAAAAAACAGCTGATATGTCACTGAGTCTCAGCTCCTTCTATAAAACATACCACCAGTAACACTGACAGCCTCTCATTTGGTACTTGTGACCTATAGCTGGCAAGCCAGTCAAACAAATATCTTTTTCTCTGCCCTTTTACACTGCCTCACACCATCACATCACAGGCAGGATTCTGAGGCATTGCTGCAATGTGAACAACATGAAAATGTTTTAACAGGGGAGGATAAAGTCTTTCCTTCCCCAGATAAGAAACCAAATTAATCAGTTTTGGAGAAAACTCAGAAGCCACCAAGGTAAGACCACTGGAGCTTGGTGAGCCCAGGGAAAGTGTTCATTCCATGGAGTGTCAGATTCTTGGAGCCATGTTCCAACCCAAACACCAGCATTTGTCTGATGTTCCTTCAAGTCAAAATATCAAGTCGTGGTGCTAGGCAACTTGAACAGCCCAAGATTTTTCAGTGGCTTGCTCAATAGGACCATATTTCTTGAAATGAACTCCCTTTCCTCAGCTCATTCTACATCATCCTAATTTTCTGGATCTGCTGCCAAAAAGAACACATCATCACCACACCTTGGGTGAGTAAAGCTGAAGGCCCACTGCCAAATGTTGCAATCACAAAAAACAGTTGGTGAAATACACCAGGCACAAACTGCATTGCCTCTGTTACATCTTCCTGAAGGAGTAGAAGAAAATCTTGAAAATATTTTAAATACTTAAAAGATACTTTCTAGGGTTTTGAGTTTGTGTTTACAGTCACAGTAGTATAATGAATGAGATGACTGCAAAGAGGAAAATAAAAGACTGATGAAAATAGAGAGACAGACACAGGGTTAGCCAAGTGCCGCACTCTGCATTGCTGAATAAATACTTTTGATGTTTGCAAATAGCAGCAATATCAGCATTTGGACTTGCAAACCTCACATTATCATCCCCAGGCATCTGCACTCTTAAAAGCAGTGATTCCTTCCAGTTTTTATGTTCCACTGTTGAAGTTTTTTTCAAAGGTTATTTATCCTTTCTCAAAGGTCATTAGTCAAGCTCATGGGTGCCTTTCTTCCCTCATTATTTCATTTCTTGGTAGCAGAAGCAAGAA
Organism: Eubucco bourcierii; assembly: GCA_013396675.1. NCBI lineage: Eukaryota > Metazoa > Chordata > Aves > Piciformes > Ramphastidae > Eubucco > Eubucco bourcierii. The sequence continues at coordinate 149,451 of VWZE01008283.1, forward strand.
ATGCCTGTTCCCAGATCAGTTCAGTAGCTGACCTGAGTCCATGAAATCTAATTAAAAAATAATATCACATACTTCAATGATTATATCTGCAAGGGTCTTACTTTTAATAAGATCATACATAGGTACTTAGTATTTGAAAGGTAGCTATTACACCATATCTGTATTGACATATACAAGAGAAAATAAGATCTAAGAATGATCAGCTAAACGTATTTCCTTAAACAATCATTTCACTAAAATGAGTATGAAAACCTTGCAAACAGTCCCCTGCCAGTGTGGGAATAAAACTGTAGCAGCAGCTACACAATGACCATCCTAACGTTGCAGCAGTCAAAGGAGTTGGTATTGCAAATTGTTGCAATCGAGACCTCGCAGCAGATTAGTGAATGAAGACAAAGGCGAGGCTATTAGAATTGTTTCACCAAACCCAACAGAAGTGGGTTACCAAAGTGTAGAACTGTAAACCCTAGCTGTTGTTCTCAGTTTCTAAATCTGTTTAGTAGACAATAGTTACAGAGAAGTTCAGCAAAAATGGACACAGTTAGATGACTCTAGACCATGGGCTGTTGTATGCTAGTTCACTCTGAAGTAGTTCGGGTCAACTCAGTGCATTGACAGACAGGCAGGAAAACTCACTGAAGATTAGACTTCTGCCTAACAGACAGATGTTGACAAAATAGAAGACATCATATGTGCAGTTCTGTACCAGAGTCTCTTTTCCTGATAGAAACATTTTTGGTATCTAATTTACTCTGCAGTGTCACAAGCAAAGCTGTGAAACAGTGTGCTGGTTTGAGGTTAATTTGAGTATTTTAATGAGAGAAATTAGATCATCAGTTGTGAAAATAACAATGAAGTCTATATCATTCATTGGTTTGTTGAGAGGGATAAAAAGCCAAAGTGTCAACAATTTGTCCCACTCTGGTCTGGAATGCTGGATCTTTGGCTGCTTCTTTGTTCTGCTCTAATATCTTTTCACTAATCTTGCCTAACAGTGAACAACGTAAGCTTTGCTGGTTGTTTTGTTTGTCTGGGAAAGTACAGGGTGAAAGAGAGGGTAGCTTTGAGCCCTTCTGGACAGCTTTATTTGTCTGGGAAGGTGTTTGGATTTCTGTATTATTTGTTATTTGTATGTAATTGTAAATACTTGTAAATATATTGTGTATATATGCTTGTAAACCTAGCTTTGCTGTAAATATAGCTTCACCTTACTTCCAAGTTGTCTGAGCTAGCCTGGTAAACTTAATACTGGGTGGGGGGAAAGTTCCTAACCCATCACAAACAAGCAAGGCTCTGTTTGATCTTTGCTTTGCTCTCTGGTTCAAATGCCACCAAGATTTACATCCAAATCTGGCACAGATTTTCATGAGGTTGAAATCTCATTCTTATATGGCTGCATATCAAAATAGAACCTTACAGCTCAACAACATTGAAGAGAATTTTCAAAACTAATCATAATTTGCCAGTGACCCGAATGGCAGAATGGGCATTGGTTCTCACATGCAGTAATAACTAAAATACATAATTTTCTTTCCTTAGAAATTTAACAAAGATGTTCATTCTTTATGGATTCGTGTTACCTAATATTTATTAGTCCACTACCAAAACATTTGTATACCTCCTTCTGATAAGAGTCATCAAAATGTATTTTAAGGGCACTTAGAGGACTGAGGTGATGAACAGTTCTTAGATTGCTTCTTTCGTTGCACTGCAGTTCGCAAAGCCTGGAGAATTAGATGTTTATTATTCAGGATGTTGTAGCTGCACAGATTCAGCAACTTGTTGATATTCTCTTCACTATATGTAAGCAGAGCAGTGCTATATGGACCAACACAGTTGGACACATCTACTCTTCCTTGCTCCATCTCTGTGGGACCACGCTTCACATCTGAAGTAATAACATAGTTCAACACAGCAAAGTTACTGAGGTGGCATATTCCTGCCAGGCAATGCAAAATAGACAGTAATTGCCATAGGAAAGTGAATTTTCTTAGGAAAATTATTCAAGATTTCATTACATCTGCTGCACTAACAAAATCTACTATGCCCCATGACTAGTCACAGCTGACCTGGAATGTTCTGGCAGAACAACTTTTCTACGTAAAATGCTTTCCACTCTAAGTTAAAGTTTTCCATCAGGGTACTTCACTTTGGAAATTTGGAATACTGTATTTTTAACTTTTCCACAAGGTACTGAGATGACAGCTCTTTATCTACCAAATGGTAGAAAATTACATCAGGAAGTCCCTGGAATGGGAATTTTGCTTTTCAGGTGGCAGAGATCTTAAGCACACAGGGCAGGACAAATAGGATGATGTCTTTTCCAGTGAGATGCTACATGAATTCTTGTTCAGTTTTTAAGGATTACACTAAATTAGCAATGATAAAATTTGAGTTAATGCATGCAGAAGTATTTATAAACTGAAACTGAATTTGTCAAGTGAGATAACCAAATCATTATTTATTCTGTTCCTGAACTGGCAACCTTTTAAAAGTAAGAGATATCAAAGCAGCTTATCCTGGCAAATACTGCTTTATTACATATTTTCAGCACTTAGGGATTCTCTCTCTCTCTTTTTTTTTTTTTTTTTTTTTTTGATAAAATATCACAG
>VWZE01008283.1:152091-182147 GCA_013396675.1 Eubucco bourcierii
TATGTAGACAATGTACCATGAAGATTCTGGCTCTGTTAACAAAGTAAATGTAGTATTTCATTACAAGACTGTGAAGTGAAAATACCAGCTACAAGGGGATAGAAGTTAGCACCTGCCTCCTGTCCTTTATTATCAAAGCAGTGGAAACTGTCCCAGGAGCCAGGTTTGTCTCAAAACTATACCTGTTCATGCTTCTAATTTTTAAGCTTTTCAATTCCATCCCTGGTTAGTTGGACAATGCTATATCCACCATGACAGAACTGGGAGTATAACAATACAGCCAACTGAGAAACTTGGCCAGCCTCCTGTTTTAGAAGAGGAATCAATTCAGTGGGTAACTGGATGCAACCACCTCCAAAAAAAATGAGTGACTGATGCCATTAACTTACTTGGTGCCTTGTATTTTTGGAAAGTATCACACACCAGTGGGAAATAGGCCAGGATCGGTGCCTCTAAGCTGTCCTCAAACACATAGCACTCCTTTAGGTGTTCCCGGTCTTCCTGGCTCAGGTCCGTGCTGGGAAATGGGATGCCATGCTCCAAACAATACTCTGAGAAGAGGTCCAGTGGCTGGTTTAATGAAGAGGAGAGTTGTAACACAAAGAGAGGTTGAAATAAGGCTACTAAACCTCATAACTAATACTTTGCTGCACTAGGTAAGTCTGTGATTGATCTAGATCTCTGCTATGAGGATAGGCTGAGGGAGTTGAGGTTGTTCAGCCTAGAATCCAGATAGACCTTACAGTTGCCTTCCAATACCTGAAGGGATCCTACAGGAAGGCTGAAGAGGGATTTTTCATAAGGGTGTCTGGCAATTGGACAAGAGGGAACAGTTTTAACCTGACAGAAAGTAGGTTCAGACTGGATCTTAGGAAGAAGGTCTTCAGTATGAGGTTGGTGGGGATCTGGCTGCCCATTAAGGCTGTGGATGCCTCCTTCTTGGGGATGTTTACAGCCAGGTTGGATAAGGTTTTGAGTAGCCTAGTCTGGTTGAGAGGCTTCCCTGCCCGTGGTGGGGAGGTTGCAGTAGATGATCTCCAAGGTCCCTTCCAAGCTAAGTCAGTCTGTGATTCCATGATTCTTTATGTTTACAAATAAAGCTAACTATGCACTGGAACAAACATAATACCTTGATTTTAATATATCCTGAGTAACAGAAATTTGGTTGACTTGCTGACAATGTAAATTTTTAAGGCAAGATTACCGTTTTGTGAAATTTATATGAAAGTCAGGTCAGTTTTCCAACTTAGTGGGCAAAGGGAAGGATTTGGATAAGAAAACATCAACTACATGAGATATCTCAGATTATAGCTTTTTGAGCCTTTGCATTCAATGCATCTAACAACCAATACCTTCATGTCCTTCTACAAATAAATTACAATCTTTCACACCTCTCAATGCTTCTTCAAACAAGGTAAACCAAACCCAAACACTGAGTCACAAATTTAAAAAAAAGAAACAAAACCAACCCTCCAAGTTTTCACTGAAAAATAGCAAAAATATGTACTAAATCATTACACTCTAAATATTATTTAACTATGGAGGAATTTGGTACTACAATGACAAATCTGCAAATACATCTCCTAGAAAGCTACTGAAGATAGTCCTACTAAAGATAGGGACATCAGGCTCAAGGTGCTGAAGAGTTCTCACTGTATCACTGAGTACTTCATCAGAATTAGTCAATTCTTGGGGGAAAAGGGGAAATTAAATGAACAAAAGAAAAATGTGGTAATTCCTAAGAGTCCTAAGATGAAGAATCACTACTTCAAAACCTCACCAGAGTCTGAGATCCTCCACTGTAATTTAAATGCAAAATGACATCCACTTTCCTCTCTGGCCTCACAATGGATGGGCAGCTAGTGTTGATGAAGAAAGCAGTGTCTGTCAGTTTGAGGTAGTCACCCATTTCATTCAGCTGGTTGGGAGAAGAATCCAGCACTGTGTCTGAAAAGCAAAAATTTGTATTATCAATTCATTGCTGTGGGAGCATATCCATTTTTTTCAAAAATCAGTGTTAACAAGGGAAAACCCAACACTTTGGCAAACCCACACTTTGGTTAGCCTTTGACACAAAGCATGTAGTTAAGTATTTGTCACTGACACCATTGTAGCACCAATATCTCAACTCTGAGTTCAGTAAAAGGGATCACTTTCGAGACTCATCCAGAGTGATGTATATTAAGCTGCTTTTTTGGTTGGTGTAAATTTGTGACTATTCCCTGAATTACAGAGCCTTAGATGTTGGAAAGGACCTCCAGAGATCATCAAGTTTAACCCCCTGCCAAGGCAGGAACCTCAAGGATAGTTCACTCAGGAACGCATCCAGGCAGGTTTGGAAAGTCTCCAGAGAAGGAGACTCCACAACCTCTCTGGGCAGCCTGTTCCAGGGCTCTGTCAACCTCATTGTAAAGAAGTTTCTCCTCATGTTGAGGTAAAACCTTCTGTGTTCCAGTTTGTAGCTGTTGCTCCTTGTTTTATTGCTGCTGACCAGAGAAAAGAGATTGGCCCCATCCACTTGACAACCCACCCCTCAGATATTTGTATACATTGATCAGATCTCCTGTCATTCTTCTCTTCTCCAGACTAAACAGCCCCAGGTTTCTCAGTCTCTCTTTGTAGGGCAGATGCTCAAGCCCCCCAGTCATCCTTGTGGCTCTCCACTGGACTCTTTCCAGCAGGTTCCTCTCACTCTTGAACTGGGGAGCCCCAAAATGGACACAATATTCCAGGTGTGGTCTCACTAGGGCAGAGTAGAGGGGGAGAAGAACCTCCCTAGACCTGCTGGCCACACTTTTCCTGATGCCCCCCAGCATGCCATTGGCTCTTTTGGCCACAAGGGCACATTATTGGCCCATGTTGAACTTGCTGTCCACCAGGACTCCAAGGTCTTCCTCTATGGAGCTGCCTTCCAGCAGGGCAGCCCCCAAACTGCATTGGTGCCTGTAGCACCAGTGAAAGTAGCATTTCCTAGGAAGAACAAAAGTCAAGAAAATCTGCTGTGATTTTTCCAAGAAAGAAACAAAACCAACAGTAAATCATCTGAGGCTCGGTAAAAATCATTCCGCAAATAATACTAATCACAATTTGCCTTTATGTTGAGACTTATCAAGTATTTGTCCTCAAGAAGTCTCAGCCTTCAAACATTCATCTAAACCAATCTACTATTACCTTTCCACATACAAAAGCTCTCATTCTCTAAATATTTGTTGTGCAGCTGTAAGCCTTTGAGGAAGTTATGGTAAGTCGAAAGCACTGGCCGTTCGGTAATCATTTCTCGAAGGATATTGGAAGGGCAGCTTTTGGGGATGGATAAGCAAGTTGTCTGTTCATGAGGCTTCTTAGGCAGAGCAGGGTGTTCCTCTGTAGGGAAATGGAGAAAAGGGAATGTGTGTCTACTTTTGTTTCTTGTTTCTCTGATACTATCAAAAAAACCAAACAAACCACCCTGGGCTGTGAGACCACCACTCCTCCACCTGTGACAGGCTGCATAGACTGTTCTGGGCAGAGGTGGGTTGTAGTATCCCAGCATCACTGTGCTGTTCCCTGCCTTGCCTCTCCCTCCCCAAGGGATCCCTGGTAACCTCCTGGTGACTAACAAAACTCTCCAAGGGTGTTGCACAGTGAGCAGTGTGGGTATTATTCCTGTTTTCCAGTACAACTGTTTCTCTTCCATTCTTCCTTCATTCCCAAAGGCTTGGTGTCCGCTAACCCAGAAAGAGAATGCAAAACCAAGCCACTTGCCAAATGCCAGGTTTTATGTGGCAGAGAGATGTGAAGACAATGCAGACACAAGTGAAAAAGAATCAAAGTAACTAACCAATGTCATGCTCAGTGTCTCGGGTCCATCTGTGCCAAAAGTCCTCTGAATGACCCATGAGGTAGACAGCATCCATAAAATTCTGGGAAAATATATTACTCCATGTGCCTTGAAAGTGTTAAAAAGAAAGAAAAAAAAAAAAAGAGAGAGAGAGAAAAAAAAACCAAGTCATACTTACTACTAATTTGAACTTTTAGGGCATAGCCATGGCAGCCTGCTTGGATTCAGTTGCTCCAGTTTAAATCAGCACCAATTCAGTTATGAAACATTATGAATTTCAGTATGAAAATAAAATGTCATTCCACATAATGTTTGGTTTATGACTAGGTAATTTAAGAAACTTTGCTGTGACTTTAAATACTCCAAAAGATCAGTTCTAATGTGTGTGTGTGTGTGTTCTGTTTCGGTCTTACCTAAAAAAATTCAGAAAATAAATTGCATTTGTCTCAAGAATTTGATTCCTCTTTCACCACCTTTGGATGGTTCATTTGAGACTTAAATTGCAACAGATGTTTTATCTGGTGTACCAACATTGCTGCTTGCAGACCAGTAGTTATTAGACAGCAACTCTGTCGAGCGGACTACATGGTTACAAAGTTGATAGTTTTTTCTAAGAGAGTAAATCACCTTCCAAGAAGCAAATGTGGGACTCTGGGATCTTCTTCATCAGGTGACCCATGAAGAACTCACTGCCAAAATCCTCTGAACGAACAAAGGCCCCATATTTCAGGAAGCCCACTTCATAGGGTGTGAACTCCACCCACTCTGCAAACACGGATTAAGAAGGACTTGTTACAGTCTGGTGAGCACAAGTAGTAACAACAGGTTAGAGAACCAAAAGCTGGAAGAACAAGGCTTGTAGCTTCAGCATGTTGGTGACAGACAATGCAAACCAAGGTGTATTAAAACAAGCAGGTGCCCTTCAATGTATTGCCTGTTAGGTTGGTGAATGCCAAGGGTAAATTTACATTCTAGCACTATAAAAAAATCCATTCATCCTGGGGTTTAGGTCCATTTCTTTACTAGGAAGGAAAAATTAGAGCGGAAAGTCCACCGATTGCTAAGTCTCTGCACAAGATATGGTGGGTTTAGTTCTTCTGAGTCAGTAATGACACGTTACCCTTCATCTTAGACTCCAAAAATGACAGATTTGTGAGGCTAAAAAAACTCTGGCCAAAACCCACACAAATCTTGGCTGAACACACTGAGACTGCAGATTGCACCTAGAAGCAGGTGACCATGTTCAGTTCTACGACATCCTGCTTCATTTGGGCCAGATAACACCATGGAAATAGCGATCATCATCATTGATCAAGATATCCTGACGAGGACATCAAGCACTGCCTCTCCCCAAATCCCTGTCTTGCTGCTGAGAGCTGCCTCCCACTGTAATGCCCACGCACACATCTTCCCTTCTCCTCCCTTCCTTGCCTTCTTCCCTCAGCTCTTCATGCCTCTTTTGGATTCCTGCTTTCTGAGGAGGAACCCCATCAGCTGAAAGAGGTTGTGAAGAGTAGGTGGGTTTGAAAGAGAAAGAGCAGCAGTGAATTTCAAGGCTGTGAGCAGAAGATGTCTCCACCCATCACAGGGCATCTCCCTACCACAATATTATGATGCACGTTGTTCATCCAAGTCAGAACCCGTATCTGAAGACAGGGGGAAAATAAGTTGTCTGAAGCATGGACTTACTTACAATAAAAGCTTCTAACATTCACTCAACATTAAAAGGAAACTCCTTAGATGAATGGAAGTGTGTATAATCATCATTACCTTTAAAATCCAGAGTGCTGAAGTCATCCTTGACATTGAGAGACAGGTATATGGGCAGTGGATTTTGCCCCTGATTTACTGCCAGTTGCTGATCAGAGAGTTTGTGAGTAGTTCCCTGTTTTTAAAGAACATAAGTCATTGTAAAAGATGAGCATGATACATGGACTCAACATGGTATCTGAGCTTGGACTGTCAATGAAATGTCTCCTAAACCTCAGCAGATTGTGTTCCATGTACCTCAGGTGGGTGGGCACACAAATGTGTTCATGTATTATCTGTCACCATTCTTTATCAAAGCATTATCATGGATGTTTCTGGGAATTTTGGAATGGGAGATAAAGTGTAAGAAACTTGTTAGTACAGTCAGGAGGCTATGTCTTGCTTCAAGAAAAGACAAAGTTACTTAGCTACCTTGGAGTTGATGAAGATAAAAGTAAACCAGGGCCCATCTAATTCAGTACAGCTTTCTTTGCTGGTGTGGCTACATACAGCTATGCCTGAAGTTAGTTCTGTCAGAGCCACCTCTCTTCTCTATGTTACCAGAATGCTCATTTGACCCAAAATTAAAGATGGAAAGTCTTTTTCATTTGTACTTTGATTTTTTACATGCTCAGATATTTCCCCTAGATGCTCGCATTTTAGACTTACTGTGTTCTTTTCTCTCCTAAAGAGTCAAAGAAAGGCCACTCAGGAGTTTTGACAGTCTTTCCTATAACTGAATCCAGAATTTGAGGTGTGAGAAGTTAGAAGTCCTCTGGCATAAGGGATGGATATATGTAATACCTGATGATGTAGCATACGATCAATGAAAAGTCCCCATAAATCTGTAAAGGACAGCTTGTGTCCTTCTTGCTTTCTTTCACAAAGCTCCTTTTCATAGTACTTCATATGATCCAACGAGAAACAGTGCAGCTTGCTCTTGGTCACACGTGCTTTGATATCAGCAAGTGGCCCTCTGAGATCCTTTTGTGACCAATTTGCATCTTCATATAACTTCGCCATAGTCCTGGCAAAAAGAAACGTTGTGGTTCATCTCTGGGTACATGACAATTCACAGGCTTATACCACACAACTGTCGTGTCTCAGGATGCACAAGGTTCTCACCCTCCAACTCACACCTTGGAAGAGCAGTTCAAAGGTCAGGAAGAATTTGGATTATACAAGGATATTTTCAAAGTATCACCAAGGTTGGAAGAGCCCTCAAAGATCATCAAGTCCAACCCAACACCACAGACCTCAAGACTAGACCATGGCACCAAGTGCCACGTCCAAACCCGCCTTGAACACCTCCAGGGATGCTGACTCCACCACCTCCCTGGGTAGCCCATTCCAGTAGTCAATGACTCTCTCAGNNNCCTCCTCTTCTCCAGGCTAAACAATCCCAGCTCCCTCAGCCTCTCCTCGTAGGGCTTGTGCTCGAGGTCTCTCACCAGCCTTGTTGCCCTTCTCTGGACATGCTCGAGCACCTCAATGTCCTTCTTAAATGGAGTGGCCCAGAACTGGACACAGTACTCAAGGTGTGGCCTAACCAGTGCAGAGTACAGGGGGAGAATGACCTCCCTGCTCCTGCTGGCCACACTATTCCTGATGCACACTGCTGGCTCATGTTTAGGCAGGTGTCAATCAGCACCCCCAGATCCCTTTCTGTTTGGCTGCTCTCCAGCCACTCCCACCCCAGCCTGTAGCTCTGCATGGGGTTGTTGTGGCCAAAGTGCAGCACCTGGCACTTGGATTTGTTGAATGCCATCCCCTTGGACTCTGCCCATCTGTCCAGGCAGTCGAGGTCCCGCTGCAGAGCCCTTCTGCCCTCCAACCCAGCAACATCAGTCCCCAGCTTGGTGTCATCTGCAAATGTGTTGATGACTGACTCGATGCCAGGATACATTCAAACTCACCCTAACATGTTTCTTCTCAGAATCAAGAGTAATAATGCAACACCCACAACTCAAGGGAACTCAATGGAAACTTTTGCTAGACTTACCTTTTGATTGCCCAGGTTCAAACCACATTAAAAAAAATTCTGTCCAAGGTGAGTTCTCTCATCTGTTTCAGATATGGTGCTCTGTGCAAGAGCTCCTTACTCTTGGCCCTCCAGGGGCATGTCTGCTTGAGATTTCAGGTCCCAGAGTTCAGGCAGATTCCAGTCATCAGTACTCAAGCCCACCCCACTTGTTCTAGTTCCATCTCTTATCTTTTTAGAGCAGCCCTCCAGAAGCACATGTTCTAAAGTCCTAGACCCTTGTTAGCCATGCAAGGTGGTCACCATCATGTGCCTGACACTCCATGTTTCTCTGGGTTTTTCTTTTAAATTTTCCTGTTCAAATCCATACAGGAGTTGAGAGACACAAATATCACAAGAGGATTTCTGAGGTGTTACATGCACCAGGATAATGCAAGGGATACACAAAAGAAAGGAAAAAGGTATTTCCCTACTTCGATGTCCTCATTCCTCTCAAGCATGTTTGGGGATCAGTCATTAACAACTAAGTGTATCCTCAGCAAGTTCACTGATGATATGAAACCGGGGGGTGGTTGATATACCATCATCCTGTGCTGCTATCCATTGAGATCTGGACAGGCTGGAGAGATGGGTGAAGATGAACCTTACGAAGTTCAACAAGGACAAGAGCAGAATTCTGCATCTGAGGAAGAATAACACCAGGCACCAGCACAGATGAGGCATCATCCTGCTGGAAAGGAGTTTCATGGAGCCCTTGCACCTTGGAGTCCTGGCAGACATGGGACATCAATGTGCCCTTGTGGCCAAGAGTGCAACAAAGTGCATTATGAAAAGCATATCCAGCAGGTCTAAGGAGGTTCTCCTCCCCCTCTAGTCTGTCCTGATAGGACTACACATAGAATCATAGAATCAACCAGGTTGGAAGAGACCTCCAAAAATTGTCCAGTCCAACCTATCACCCAGCCCTATCCAATCAACTAGGCCATGGTTAAAACAGAGCAAGCACAAGCCCAACTCTCCTTACCATGTTGTGGCAGATAAACCACTCATGTACGAGACACAGTCCAGAATACCTAACTCCTGGAGAGCCAGAAGGCTGCCAAACATAGCCATCATGGAGCGCACTCCCCCTGCTGTGGTCATGACTGCCACCACGGGCACCTGTTCAATACACAATGGCAGAGAGTCATTCATCACCAGGTGAACTAGAGAAGAGATGGACATGCAGAAAAAGCAGCTTGATTGAGGTAGGCTTTGGTTCAATTCACCCTCTTTATGGCAGCATTTAGGGTTGTTTGAGTTGTGTATGAACTATGGTGAAACATTATGTATGCTGAAAACATCTTCCTGTTCAGTGATGCCTTCAGAGGTCATAAGTTGTAAGAATGGCTCTTTTAAGACAAAATCTATCCTCAGATTTGTAAGGAGTTTTCTCTAGATGTTTTTCATTTTTCTTCATGTCTTCCCCTCAAACCACATTTTTAAATCCTGAGTATAATGGAGGTCAGAGGAGCAGAGCAAAAGCTGCCTACATCACTTTTAATTCCTCTAAGTTTATGTATGGAATTTGCTATTCTCCAGGCAGATAGTACCAAGTTTGATGGATTGATTTTAACATCCTTTTTGTTACCCAGATTATCTCTCCTATCCCTGACATCACTGCTTTATGTAATTTGGCCTTACATTCCTCAGTAACTCCATTAGGAATGTATCTTGCCATTGCTAGTAATTTTTTTTTTAAATTGTATTTTATTATCTACTTGGAGTTTCACTTTTTGTTTTGTAATTACTATGGCTCGATAAGCCTTTAATCTCATCAAATAATAACAAATCCTATTCTACTTGTTGTTTAAACTCATTAGCACTTTGACTTATTTGCAAAGTGCTGTCCTGCACACAACATCAAGAGATAGGCATGCTGGGAGCTGAAAAGAGCAGTGGAGGCAATCCTACACAGACACATTCTGCCAGCTGCAGAAGAGTGTCTCTCTTACTCCAAACACCGCAGCCTTGTAGCAGGTCCGTTACGGTCTTCCAGTAACAGAGCAGCTAATCAAGTCCAGGAATGCCCAGGAAAGGAGAAAGCAAGTGGTAACACACTGAAACACACACAAGACAGATGCTGTTGTACCAGCGTGCTAAGGAAAGTCACAGCTTTCCCCTCTGAGCCTTATGCAACAGCAGAGAAGGGCAGAGGTGTCAAACCGGGGAAAAACTGTCTCGGTCCGAGCAACCAAACTTCACCATCTTGGTTACACACAAACTCATATCCATAAATACTCTGTTTGGGAGTCCCTGAGTGAGAATAGAGGTTGACAGAGATTAAAGGAGTTGTAACTAACCTCCTGACCTTTTTAATCCTCTGTGCAAAAAAAAACTCTTGGATATGGTCTTAGGTGCAAGTGACAATCTGATCTATGCGTTTCAGTCTAGAAGATGTGGAAGAACTACATGAGCAGTCATGCAAGTAGGCCACAGCCACTTCATTCAAAATGTGACAGAGTATTTCCAAGTTTCTAAGAGGCTGCGCCACACACCTCATCCTCCTGTAGGTCTTCATCTAGATGAAGAACTTCTTTCAGAGCAGCAGCAACCACCTTCTTTCTTTTAGAGATGAAATCCTGCTCCTCTGTGCACAGATCAAACCCCAACCGCAAATCTAAGTTCTTGCAACTACAGCACAAGAAGAGACCAAGATATATTACTTCCAGCCATCTCCAGAGCTACCGCTCAATGCATCACACAGAACTAACAACAAGCCAGTTTAAGTAAAGGCTGCTTCCATGCACATGTTGGCTCCCCCATGCAAATGACAGCAGACTCTGAATTTCTGCCCTCCTGTTGAGATTTTAGGCCAGAATCATGTCCTGAACTACTTCCCACTGATTAAAAACAAGTAACATAGCTGAATTCAGAATGTTTCCCATTGAGCACTGAAAATATGACACATCTTTACATTCTTTTGCTAGGTAGGTGCTTCCTGAAAAGCAGGAGGATTCTAAACAGTTACAGTAACTTAACACACCTTAGGCAAAATGACCTTAATACTGTGTTAGGTTGCACTAAGAATTCGTACCGTAAATACGTCTGTTGGTTTGAGGTTAATTGGAATATTTTAATGAGAGAAATTAGATCATTGGTTGTGAAAAGAAAATAATGATGAAGTCTGTATCATTCATTGGTTTGCTGAGAAGGATGAAAAACCAAAATGTCAACAATTTGTCCCACTTTGATCTGGAAAGCTGGATCTATTTGCCTCCTCTTCATTCTGCTCTAAGACCTTTCCACTAATCTTGGCTAACACATAACAATGTAAGTTTGCTGGTTGTTTTGCTTGTCTGTCTAGGAAAACAGAGGGTGAAAAAGAGGGTAGCTTTGAGCCCTTCTGGGTAGCTTTCTTTGTCCAGGAGTGAGTTTGGTTTTCTGTATTATTTCTGATTTGTACATATTTAGAAATACTTGTAAATATATTGTGTATATATGTCTGTAAATTAAGCTTTGGTGTAAATATAGCTTCATCTAACTTCCAAGCCATCTGAGCCAGTCTGGCAAATTTCAGTAGTTGCAGGGGGGAGGAATTTCCTACCCCACCACAATATGTGAGTCAGAAGATGTCACTTCAGTGTAAGTCTCTGTATCTATCCAAGATTCTGAACATCATGCACATCATTCATTCTATCAGTTCTGTTTTCAGAGGGTTAGTGTTTGTCAGCCAAAATGTGGCTTTGTAGGACACTTCCGTGACTCAATAATTCTCAGTACAGATCTCCGGTTTACCAGGTCTGCAGTTAGTGCTAGCAATGTAGCTCACTAATCAGCAGGGGGTAATGTCGCCCTTTGAAAAATCACAGCAAGCCAGTCTGCCACACTAATTGCTGCCGCTTTCTTTCATTGAAAAACGACCTGAAGGAGACTGGTAAATGCGTAACAGTGTTAGGAGCATGCGTTACACATAGATGTGCAGGTATTACTGACAAAGGTTACAAGGCAGAGGAATTCTTAATGTTACACTTTTGAGACCAGTGTCTGAACTGTAAATTGTAAATAAAAATTTTCCACAGAAATTGAGAGAGTGTTTGGCAACTCTACTCTCAAAGGGGCTGAACAGAATATAAGAGGTATATTTATCCCATTCCTTTGGTCCAAACAGATTCTCTACAGTTTGGAATGACAATGTGTCTCTCTCGTGCTCTTCTGTTTTCCTTCTGTCCTCCTTTTGTCCTCTGTGCCAGCCATTGTTTGGGTTATGGGTAAGAACACTGACTGGGAGTGGGGAAAGATAATATTGTGTCAGCTGGCAATAGCCCCTGGGCTCTGTCCGGGAAGGTGTACAGGGGGTGGCTGGGTTATTATCTGGTTATATATGTATGTATGTATTTGTATATGTTTATTACCTTTTATATTTACTCTACTTTTGTAAACAATAATTTCATTTTACTTCCAAATTATGAGTAATTTACCTTTGGGGAGTAAATCCCTAATTCTATGTGGTGCAAAAACCACCACACTTAAATATCAGAATTAGGAAGTACCAGAATTAGGAAAAAACATGGTGACTGGTTATACTCCACAATTACCTACCACCTATCCTATGCTGATATCTTACCAACAAATTTTAAATTGTGTATCATTTTATTAACCTTTCCCCATATTTTAGTCTTCTTTAAGACACTATAATCTTTAATTGTACTTTCGAAATGAACTGGTTTAAGCTGTACCTTCCTTTCTAAAGATGACACTGTAAAAGGATAGGAAATAGTCCAAGTAATCATTCAAAAGGAAAAAAAACAATATTTACCCATCTTCTTGCTTCACAGACACCTCATAAGATTCACTCTGAGGATCAAGAAGAAAAACACCATGAAATATTAAATAGAACTGAAATTCTGCAAATGTAATTTTTAGAGTATTAGCAATTATTCAGCTACAGAGTCTAATGGTAAATCATTGGTCCCTTCTCAGGCTTTCTGCACACAAGCATCATTGGGATTTTGCTTTTAAAATACTTCTAAAGCAATCAGCATTTCTGAATACAATACTTTCTCTCTAAACAATAGCTATAGTTCCAAATGTATGCAGAGATGAGCGTTCATATAACCAAGACAGTGCATTTCTAATAACAAAATGAATAGTGGACTAGATATCAGATAGATATAGTTCACATCTGTTGAAATAACTCCAAACACTGTCAAGGGTTACTCACTTTCATCACTGTTATTTTCTTGCCCAGATCCAGAGAATGGAGAGGTACAGCCAGGGGACTGCTTACATTCATGTCCCTCCTAGCAGAACGATGCTGAATTAAAGCAGGGGGTAAAATTTTGTTATAAAGAGAAAATTATTATTATACCAGAGAAAGGTTAATTCATAAGGCTTCTCCCAAAAGTTAGTTTAACTGTTATCACCACAGGCAAGCAAAACATACATCACAGAAAGAACACTCCTTTGGCAGCATCATGTGCAGTCTGGGTTGGTTGTGCTTGATGTAGTGGAAGGTGGCAGTTCCGCTGCTTCCCTGTCTGCAGCCTATGGAAACATCCTGAGTTTCTTCGTAGGATTCTTTCACAGTGAATGTGAAATCTCTCCCTAAGAAGCAGCAACAAATCACAGAGAAATGTTAACAACATCTAGCCCTGTGGGNGGTGTGGAAACAAGAAAAGTATCAGCCTTAGTGCAGTTAACATTAATTTCTACCACGAAGTTTTTCCTCCCCTGTAATCAGTGTAAGAATGGGACAGTGTTGCAAATTCTCCCTTGGCAGGTGACACACAACATGTGTTAGCCCAGTGGATGTCACCAGCAGCATTCACACTTGCTGAGTTTCCATCACTGATAGTTGTATTGCTCCTCTTTTACTTTCTGATCTCATCACTGGTATTTTAGTTCAATCACACTGCAGGGATGTTTAGGAGTATCTTAACCACCTCCACAGTTTCCCTTAAGTTACACGACATGTCCAGAGGACTCTCGCTATTAGCAAGCAGATAATCAATGAAATACCTCAATCTCAAAGCAGTCCTGATACAGAGATAAAACAAAGTGTTTATCTAGATTCAGTTACATCTCCCATAGCAGAAAAAGCAGCATCAGTTTTGCATCAATAACCTCACTTGTGTATGGGCTCTTCGTATTTGTTTCATTCACGTGTACTTCCAAAGAGGAAACTTCACGTGACTGCAAGAGATAAGCAATAAAATCGTCAGTCATAGAAGCAGTTCAGGATCCTCACTGAGGATCCAGGAGTCCTGTAGAAACACTGGGCTTGGCCATGGCATCCTATGAACATGAAGAAATTGCAGAGACTGATTCTCTTCTATAAATCTATAAAGACTGCTGGGGACCTGTCGCTTTCACGCCACCTACACTCTGGCAGAGCACTGGTCCAAGCTTCTCTTCACACTACAAGCGTGTTCACATTCAAAACTTGTCAACCACACCTATGTGTCAGCTGGAAAAGAGTAGAGGCTATGCCTAAGGGCATAGTTCTTCCAACTATGTCTTTCAGTTCCACCCTACACTAAGAACATAAGCATAGAAAAGATAAACCAATTACCACTAGCACGCCATTAGTAATGATGTTCTCAGATACACCTGGACTGAAAAGCAAAAAGGAAAATGTTTATTTAAGGGTAGGTATATGAGCAACAATCTCTTAAATGCAAATAGTTCTCTGAGCTCAGTGTTTCCAGCTTTCCAGTCATCAGAACTATTTTCACCTCCGTCTCATACTCACTGCCAGGTCATAGTCCCACAGCTCCTAGGGACACTTGTGATGGTTTGGGAGTTCCCCACCCCCACACACTTTGTAAAATGACCCAGACTGGACTCAGCCAGCTGGAAGTTAAGGACTGAAGCTCTATTTACAGCTCAGCACAATGTACAAGCAGAGATATACACTATAGACAGGAATATTTACAGAAATATACAAGTTAAAGGTAATACAGAAACACAACTCCTCTCCCAGAAATCAGAGACCCCAGGAGGGGTTCCTAACCACCCTTCCACCTTCTCCCCACCCCTGTACCTTACCCCAAGGTTTGCCTTACACGCAAGGTAAATTAGGAGGATTGGCCAGGGGGGTTAGAAGAAAAGTGGTTAGTGAAAATTAATCGGGAGAGGAGTTAGAGGCAGAAGCTGCTAGATCGCCCCAGCAGCTGCTGTTCCAGCAACACTCAGACAGAGACTGACTTATCTAATGTTTTTGTTATTGTTCCCAAACAATTTCTCAGCAAGGGTTTGAGTGAAGTAGACATCGTGAGGTTTTCCTTTCACAGCCTATAGTGTAATTTTCTCCATTTAAATATTCCAATTAGCCTCAAACCAGCACAACACTCTTTTTTTATCTCCCTTGATCAGCATCATCTCTCCCTAAGCCAAAGTACAAAATGAACACCCATCCTCGGCTATAAATACTGAGAATGTCATTCAAGAAGGGGTTTTACCAGATTCAGGAGAGAAAAGCAACAGTAGAAAAGATGCTGATATGGGATGTCCTAGTACAGATAGATGGAACGACTTCCTGTTGCTGGTCTCTCCAAAATGCAAAGTTTTCTGATGACAAATTCTGTAACATTTCAGCTTTACTCACATGGTTTCCAGTAGAAATTCCACTTCAAGTTCTTCCTGACTCTGAAAAAAAGATTTGGTTTTCATTTAAGAAAGATGGAAAAATAAAACTTCTCCTTTGATAGAGCTTTGATGATTTTCTGTAACTCTGCCTTGCAAGGTTTTGTTATTGCCAAATTCTCTGCATTATGATGTAAATGAATGGAGATTTCGTTGGGCACCATTTCATTTCATGTCTCTCCACCATTTTTCTGTTTAAAACCCAGTGTCTCCTCAAGAGTAAAAGTATCATGGAATGGGGAGTGAAGGTCCCATTATTCATTTATTAGCAGGATGAGGCATGGGTTAATCAATGTCAAGAAAGGGAGATATAACAGGTAAAGGACGTAGGAGAACATATTTGAGAATGATTGGACCTCACTGGTGAGTATGTTTGGATTAAACCATAAGAATCTGCAGAGTACAGTGACTAAACACTAAAAAAAAACCAAAACCAAAAACACCTTAGGAGGGAAGACCTACTTGGAAAGTTAAGATTGCCAGGGTGAAGAGAAGAAGAGAAGTGAGAGAAGACTGAAGCTCTAGAGTGCAATGAAGGAAAGAGCTCAAAGGAGTCAAATCAAGATGAAAAACGGGGAAGAATTTAAGAGCAGGGAACAGCCAGAGAGAAGAGTAACACATCAGCAACAGAAGACAGAGTGAACAACTGTATTAAGTTACTGCAACCACTTGCTGGATCAGTCTCTATGGGCATCAGCCAATCCAGAAAATGCCACACAAAAACATGTATCAGACAAATCTTCAATATCACCCACAGAGAGGTAAACACTAGTTACTGGAAGATGTAAATCTATTCCTGACAAGTGGTGGTAAAATTTTTCATTCAGTCAAGAAAACTAACCTTTACTGCCAAATATCCCTTCTGTCTGGGTGCACAGTATAATGCAACTGTGTGAAGAGACTGTCAAAACCACGCCACATGCCAAGTCTGTTAATGTATCTAACAAGGTAAAATCACCCCCACAGTAAAGGTGCAAAGTGGGTATTTTTGTATATACTAGTTCATGTCAGTAAATGAGACACATCAGATGACTTCTCTGAGAGCTCAATCTGTGACATGTAACCCAGCAGCAGATGGCTCTGCTTGATTATTTCTCCCAAAGTCTCCATTAAATGAGCATTAGGGCACTCACAACACTTTGTAGCAGAAGGCTGAGGGATGAGTTTTCAAAAGCAGTCACCTTATAGAGCTGTAAGACTTTTCCAAGCATCAGATCGTGACCAGTCTGTGGCGATCTGTTTGAACCTTGTCCAAAGAACAGCAGAAACAGTGTTCAGGAGGACCCTGGTTCCTAACATCTGCCTGACTATGTCTACATTATGTTACCATCCTTCTTTTTCTGTTGCATGCACACTCACACAAATTATGTTTCTCTTAAGTCCCATTCACATTTTTGTGGGAGCAAAGCTATGGAAAGACTTGTTAGATCACACACCAAGCAAGAGGCAGAGCAGGAAGCAACTCTGATGCTCTAACATCACCCGTGCAAACTGCTCAGCCCTCCTTCTGGGATACCTTGCCACATAAAAGATATCATTATGGGAAGAGGTGGCAGTACTGCCATTGATAAGGTTGCCCAGCATGTTCTATTACTAAATTACTTTTAAAAAAAATAAATAACCCTCAGTGTTCTGAAAATCCACATACAGACCACAATCTGTAATGCCTCAAGGATTCCCAAGTAGGAGTCACAATTCAAATAAGGTCTGCTTGACCAAGACATTCCTGAGACACAGATCACTGTGTTTTATCTCCTCAAATTCCAACTTGCTAAGCCAACAAGTTAATCCAACTCTGCACATGCCTTCAAGCAAACTCACGGTTTGAACCACACCTGAAGTGATCTCAGTCACATGAGGCTTTTTCTAAGGAAGACCATAGTCAGTTGGAGCAGGTGCACTGAAATCCTTAGTAAGGACTGGCTTTCTAGAAGAATATCACAGAACCACAGGATCTCAGAGGGTGGAAGGGACCTCCAGAGATCACTGAGTCCAACCCCCCTGACAAAAGCAGGATCCCCTAGGGTAGTCTGCACAGGAATGCATCTAGGCAGGTTTTGAAAGTTTCCAGATGAAGACTCCACAACCTCTCTGGGCAGCCTGTTCCAGTGCTCCATCACCCTCTCTGTAAAGAAGGTTCTTGTCATGTTGAGGTGAAACTTTTATGTTCAAGTCTGTATTAATTGTTCCTTGTCTTATTACTGTACACTACTGAAAAGAGTTTGGCCCCCTCCACTTGACACCCACCCCCTCAAGCAGTTAACACATACTCATCAAGGCAATAGTAACATATAACCCAGGCAAGAGCTTTTTTCTGTCCAGCCTATCTGACATAGATAGGGCACACACATTTCCTAGGAACTGTAAACTCTATATGTACAGTTTAGACTGTCAGAAATGTGAAAAAACAACAACAAAAAAAAAAACCCTGAAATGTTATTATCCAGCCTCCAAGCACCGAAAGTGTTAGGGTTTGTGGGAAGTCATCTGAGTACATATTTTGCTCTCTTAAAAGATGGGTGTGATTTCTTCACCTGTCCTCTCAGTAGCTTCACCCACTAAACACCTCCTAAAATCCTTTTATGCCCTCTTTAACACAAACACAATATTCCTTGAGACATATGCAGCAAATAAAGTGCCTAGGTCACACACTGATCTAGAAGAAAAGAACAAAATTCTGAGGAGACTCTAATCTCTCAGGCTCTGCCCATTCTGTGCTGACTCAGGTCCCCTAAATGACATTTGTAACCCTGTAGCAAAAGGTCATCAACAGACTTGCTGAGGATTTGGGTTTTTTTTTTTTTAAGCTGTTGTTTAACAGGTGAAGGAAAATAACTTGAAATATTTTCATGACATAAACATTTACCAAGCATATTGCCTGAAAGTACAGAAACAGAACTGGTGAATATGAGAGGAGGGAGCCCTGGTTAAATACTGGCCAAAGGATCAGGGCAGCTGCCTGGAAAATGGTCAAGTTTGTTCCTGACACTGCTTTTCCACCACAGCAAGGAGATCTCTAACCATCAGTTTCTTTGGTTTTGGATCAAAATCTGCTCTATTTTTTGGTGGGGTTTTTTTTGTTTGTTTGTTTCAAATAACATCTTCCAAATACATATTTAAAAAAAAAACAAACAAAAAAAAAAACCCAAAAGAACACAGAAACAAACAAACAAAAAAAAAGCCAGAATAGGAAAGACATTTTGCATCCAACTGCAGTCACAACAGAGGGGTGACTTTTTCTGACCTTTCCTAAGCATTGAGCATTTAACTTCATGCTTTAATAAAATCCTTTTAACAAAGTGTATGTGTGTGATAAGAACTGGGATGTTCATTATAAGCAATCACTTGGGACAAAATTCTGATCTGGAGTGTTATTTTATCTTAATTTCACTCATGTTTTCATTTCTCACCTCTGGATTCAACTCAAAATTCAGGCAAACTTTTTCTCCAGGCTGGATTTTAGCTATATCAAAGCGAACAGTCAAAAGTTGATCATCTGATGTAAAAGTATCCTTATCACAGACTGTCAGCTCCAGGATGTTCTGTGAAGAGAGGCAGAGAATGATGTAAATGTCATATTCTGAGGTCACTAAGCCCAAGGGGAAGGCCTATCAAGAGATAGCATGGTAGCCCTTGAATTGTTCGATGCAGAACAAGTCCTGCAACAACCTGGAGCTCAACACAGCCCCTGTGGCTCAGACTACAAAATCAGGGCCTATCCCTAGAAGAGGTAGATCATCAGATCTGGCTGAACAAGAGCTCAGATGAAAGGCAAACTAAGTGACATACATAATGGTAATATGCACGGGACAAAATGAGCTAGCACACACTGTTCATCAAACCCTTTATGGACTCAAATTTACTATCTTGAGAAACGTAGGCATATAACCAGAACATAACAACAGAGGGAAACTTCTTAGCCTTTCACAAATGGAAAGTAATAAACATTAACAAACTTTTAGTAAAATCTAAATTGTAGTGATTCTTTTGCTGTTCCTCAGTTCTCAGAAAACCCATAGCAGCAAGAGAAGATAAGCACCATGAAGTCATACAAAGATGACCCCACATGTAGACCTCGTGTCTCTCCCACTCTGACTGCTAATCTATTTTTTCTAACATTTTATCAGTTCTCTACAACTGCTCTGGGACAGAAAGAAACTTTCAACTTTTGTTTCAGAAGATCCATAACCCTATGAGCTTACCCCCTTTCACAGCCTGGGATAGGTGTGGTTCTAAGTCTGTAAGCTGGACATTTCAAAGGCTTTCTTACAGCCTTTGAAAATAACCCTATTTAATGATGGGATGGTTAATGTGAAGAGGTGCTTTCATGTTTTCAAAAATCATCAATAAGTGTTGGTATCTCTTATTTATAGATAGCATCACTGTTACTGTATAAAGCAGGTATTACAAGTTTATGGCAACATAGCAAAAGTGCCTTTACAGTTGCATACAAAAAAACAGAACTAATCCTCTAAAGACTTTATGAAACCTCCCATCTCTCATGCTGTCTCTGATGATTTTGTATCTTTCTATTACCATTCTGTTTCTCAGCATGACAGTGTTCAAGCCTTTCTGTGAGCCTCAAGGTTTTCACGAAGAGTCTGCATGCAGCAGGTGAAGATGTCCCCTCAGAAAGCATCTGCTCACTATCAGAGATGCAGATCCTACCTTTACTTCTCTTTGTATCATGAAGAGGAAAGTTTCATTCCAGACAGGGTTTCTGCAGTTGTTAACAGTTTTTGTCTGGGCTTCCTGACACGAAGCCGTTGGCAGCCAGAGTTTGACATAGCAATCAGTATGGCTCACTACATCAACAAAAAGAGACATGGTTAGTACAACAGTACTTAAAATTTCCTTTGCACAGTAGGGGGAAAGAAGAGCAACCTTTGAGGAGTCCTAAATATTTCATTAAATCCAAAGGATTTAATTCTAAGCTCACAGTTATTTAACTTACCTATGGTTATCTACTTTTATGTCAATTCCCAACAGAAGCCAATTTAAACCACTAATTCTACTTAACCATTAAAAAGAAATATTCAGTTGCAACAGTACTGAATTATTACAGCACTTCTGATTTTTTTAACTTCTACCTTCAAATATTTCATAGAATCATAGAATGGTAAGGTTGGAAGGGACCTCAAGGATTATCTAGTTTCAACCCCCTGCCATAGGCAGGGACACCTCCCACTAGTACAGGTCACTCAAGGTCTCGTCCAACCTGGCTTTGAAGACCTCCAGGGAGGGAACATCCACAACCTCCCTGGGTAACCTGTTCCAGTGTCTCACCACCCTCACTGCAAAGAACTTCCTCCTAACATCCAGTCTAAATCTCCCCTCTGCCAGTTTAAACCCAAAATTTGCCAGGCTCCAAGCAAATTCATATACAACTTCACTTCCTGAAACCTCACTGTGAAAAAGAAAAAAAGAAAAAAAAGAGAAAAAAGAAAAAAAAAAGAGAAAAGAGAAAAGAGAGAAAAGAGAGAAAAGAGAGAAAAGAGAGAAAAGAGAGAAAAGAGATAAAAGAGAAAAGAGAAAAGAGAGAAAAAGAAAAGAGAAAAGAAAAAAAAAGAAAAAAAAAGAAAAAAAATAGTTTGAGGAATTTTTGGACCTGATTCTAATTGTAATGCACAAGTCATCCACAGCAATGTAAACACAAACACAGCAGCACCCAACACAACCACAATTTTTCCTGTGTCTTTTCCAGAGTTGTCTTTCAAGAGAAGGGAAATGGTCAACCTATGGATAAAAGGAGCACTGAAGAGTTAGGGGAAAGGGAAATATCCCAGAGCAGCTGGTGGAGGGAAGCGTAACTTCTTTCCCAACATAGAATTTCTAATCCATTTCATTTGTGATGTTATCTGTTTTCTACATTATTTTGAGTGTAAGTGGCAATAAAAAGAGATACAGCTTCTTCAGACAAAAAACCTGATACCTGACTGTCTTCTAAGCAACAGGTGTACAGGTGCATTAAGTTTAGGTGACAGTGATTTTCTTGCCACCAGGGATACTTACACAGATCTGCTTTGCGGAGATTTCTCATGCCTATAATTTTTACAGCAAGCCTGTACAACTGAGGCACTTCTGGCTGCAGAACAATCAGAAAATGCCTTAATTAAAAGCAAGTAATTCAGATATAACTAACACATCTTATTCTATAGCACAGATATAACTGACACACCCTACCCTATAGCACAGCAATGTCCATTCTCCCCTTAATACACTAAATATATTTTAATTTTTTGAGACAATTTCTGAGAATAAGTTTTTTTGGGTTTTGGGGGTTTTTTTGTGATTGGACACCAAAAAAAGAGGACAGATTCCTGCTTCACAAAGCACAGCCTGTTTTGTTTAACCTTTCTAAAGATACAAGGTTTGGAGGTGAAATTTTAATGCAGGAAGTGGTAAAACAATATCACAAGATAATTTTCAGAAAAAAAGGACAAGTTGCAAACAGATTTAATAGGATGGAAGTAAAATTACTCATGTGTTACATTATGAAGTTAAACAAGAAATAAGCAAGAGTAAAAATAGTAACTGAATAGGAATGAACATATTGGGAGTGGAAGCAAAAAGCACAAGTAGGTTATTCAGAATGTCTTGGTTTAATATGGACTTTTGTATAATAAACTTATTCAAAGATACATTTGCCTGGATAAACACTAGGCTGACAGAGAAGCAATGATATATATAGCTATATATTGACATCCCATAGCATAAGGTTATAATAGGGGAATAGCTTGAAGGCTCTACAACCCTCTACACTGTCTGTGTTTTCTCCTTCCATCTCCATCACAGATATACACAACCCTATACTTGGTTACAGGAAAAACAAGACAATCTTGAAGAACATAAGACATACAGAAGCATACAATTTAACATTAGTTAAACTGAAAGGAATGGTTAAATCTTCAAAGCATTACAGTTTGTGAGAAACTGTCTACTCAGTACTCCCTTGTGTAGCTCTTATTTTGACACACCAGTGTCCCAACAGAAGAAGATTAACCAGGCAAAAAAAACCCAGAAAGTCACCAGGGTAGGTCTTATTTACAACCTGGAAAAATTACCAGCCCAGCAGTTTTCCCACAGAAAGTGACACTGGAACAAAAGCAGCAGGTTGGGGAGAAATCCGGCAACCTCAGTAGAATGTTTGGCAACAATGGTTTCAGCAAGAGAGAGAATGACAGGAGTAAATGATCCAAACTGCTGAAAACCCAAGTTCAGTCCAAAATACAGGGAATTCATATTTTATCCTCAGTTTTAGTACAATTCCTATTTAGGATTTTGGAGAAAATTTACTCATGCACACATGCAGGCCGCATGCAGACACAAAACTTTAGTATTATTCTACAGTGTTCACTGCTCTCTCACATACAGCAATGAGTTATGCTCATACTTTATTGCTGAATACAGTTAGGGAGCAGATTCCAGAAATTTGGGGGGGAAACTCAAACAAATGTCGTACAACTACCAATTTATTTTCATTAAGTTTTAATTTAATATCATTTCAAGCAGTCATTAATCAGGAAATGGAATAATTCATTACATATCCGGTTTGTACTACACTCAGTGTTTTCCAACATTTGTTACCTGGTTAGTTTCATGAAAATTAGCATTTAGAATAACATTAAGTGTCAGACACTGAATAATCCATTTGATCTGTGGATCTGCCTCCTTAAAGCAAAGTAAAAACAATCTAAAGACTGAGCCTTGGGTTTTATGAGGTATGACTACCATCATATAATGATGTCACATTAAAGTCAAGATTAAAATCCAGCTCTCCCAGTTTCTTGCCTGGCATCAAAACCACACATTCATCACCTTCCTCCATTCCCAACCCTGAAGTCATAACAAATGTTTTACACACTAGAGAGCACACTCAGAGAAGAAAAGAAAATTCCCTTAATTGACCATTAAAAAATATCACCTCTCACAGTAACAGTTAAGCTTAAGGAGTAACAAGAACAGCTGGTGGAAGGCGGAGGATCACACAGTCACTGCTCACATTTTAGAACCATCTCCCCGCAACCTAGAAGCCACTCCCTGTACAATACCTCATCTTCATCGCTGTGTAGGCTTTCATGTTTCTTTCCCCTTATTCCAATCTTCCTGTGTGGGTTTGCTCGCATGAAGCGATCCTGGGGACAAGGAGCCAAGAGAGAGGTCAGTGATGAAACTCATCAGTCACAAATTTCTAGGTTTCAGTTTCTACTCAGATTCACCATGGCAATAGCAGGTTGTTCTGCCACTTCTCCTCCTCACACGCGGTACACTTCTATACTACCAAGACAACCCATCTGCTGCTCTTACTAATGCATCTGCCCTTACTAGTACATCTGCCCACTACAGACCTGTTTGACATTTAAGGATCAAAATTTCCCAAGGTTTTTCTTTTAAAGAATCTCAACCAAGGTAGTCAACCAGATCCTCCTGCCCCGCCGCTGGTTTTCCTTACCAAAGGTGAATAGGCTGATGATCCCATTAGTATCTCTGGTTCATAAAAGGCAGCACTATAATGGCCTCGTCTGTATGTCTCACAGTTGGCAGGTGCTCCTGGACCGTGCTGTCTTCCAACCAACTGAGGCAGAGAAGAGGAGCATTATAGATTGATTCATAGCTCCACCTCCCACTGGTTTCAAAAGCGCAAATTATGATCTTACTCTGCGCCACATGAAGGGTTTTTTTAACACCACGGTCATTTAATGGAGAGGAGGAGATGGTTCAAATATTTATGCATAGGTTAATCACTAAACAAAATAGTTACCCACCACTGAGAGGTTTGAATAACCACACACAGAAGGATATCCTGAGGCAGTTGCAACCCACACAAACTAGAGAAGACTCAATCATAGAATCATAAACTGGTTTGTGTTGGAGGGGTTTTAAAGATCATCTAGTTCAAATCCCCTTTCCAGGGGCAGAGACACCCATTCACTAGATCAGGTTGCTCAAAACTCCAACCAACCTGACCTTCAAAATTTCCAGGGAGGGGACATCCACAGCTTCTTTGGGCAACCTGTTCCACTGTCTCACCAATCTTACAGTAAAAAAAAAAAGTTTCCCTAATATCCCATCTAAATCTACTCTCTCTCATTTAAAATACGTTATCCCTCATTCTGTCACTACCCTCTCTGATAAAGAGTCACAGCCCCATCTTTTCTGTGGCCCTGTTTAAATACTGTAAGGGTACTATGAGGTCTCCCTGGACTCTTCCCTCCTCCAGGCTGAATTACTTCAACTCTCTCAGCCTATTGCCACAGCACAGGTGTTCCAGTTCCCTGACCATCTTCATGAGCCTCCTCTGGATGAGCTCAAGAGGTTCATATCTTTCTTGCATCAAGAACTCTAGAGCTAAATGTAGCACCCCAGGTGAGGTTTTGCAAGAGTGGAATAGAGGCAGAATCACTTCCCTCAACCTGCTGGCCACATGTCTCTTGATGCAGTTCAGGATGTGGCTGACATTCTGGGCTGTGAGTGCACATTGCTGGCTCATACTCAGGTTTTTCTCCACCAGTACTTCTAAATCCTTCTCTCTAAGGCTGCTCTCAATCCACACATCACCCAGCTAACATACCATTGCAACTGTTATTGTTCTGTCGTAGCACTGAATAAAAAAGAACAAAAGTACCTATTACCACTACTAAAACACTACAATATGGCAGAAAACAGCTACTGCATTATATATTTTCTTAAATTACTAAGCCTAGCTACAACTAAAAGTCACTAAACCCACTTACTTATCCAATGGTGAGAAACTATGGTTGAAATAAGGTTGTGTGGGTTTTAACTGTTTATTTTAACTTTTAGAAGTTTTTAAGTCAGACAGGAAGTCTGGTTTTTGAATCATCAGGACTTCCTATGAAAAAAGAGAAATCTGATTTGCAATCATTTCTAGTCAAAGAATGTGAGTGGTGGGAAGAGACCTTTAGAGACCAAGCCCAACACCTCCTGTTAAAGCAGGATCAACTAGGACAGGCTGCACAGGAATGCATTCAGGTAGGGTTTGAAAGTCTCCAAAGAAGGAGATTCCACAACCTCTCTGGGCAGCCTCTTCCAGTGCTCTGTCACCCTCACTTTAAAGAAGTGTCTCCTCATGTTGAGGTGGAATCTTCTATGTATCAGCTTATACTCATTGTTCCTCATCCCGTCACTGGCCACCACCAACAAGAGACCACACCTTCATCCTGACATCCATTCTTCAAACATTTATGGACACTAACAAGATCCCCTCTCAGCCTTCTCTTCTCCAGGCTAAACAGCCCAGGTCTTTCTTCACAGAAGAGATGTTCAAGTCCCACAACCATCCCCATAGCTCTCCATCGGACTCTCTGCAGTAGATCCCCTTCTCTCTTGAACTGAAGAATGAATAATGAAACCTTGAATAATGAAAGAAACTGCTCTGTGGAGGAGAGCAGCCTTAGAAAGAGTTTCAAGTGATCATTATAAATAGTCTGGTCTTTCACAGGCTCAGACATTGAATATAGAACAGTTTCTGTCTTAGCCTCCAATAGCATTTATTATAGTAAGTGTGGTGAGTTCCAAGCTGTAGGTTTTTTTGTTGGGTTAGGTTTGTTTGTTTTCGTTTGGGGGTCGGTTTTTTGTTTGTGGAGCAGTCTTATTATAATAGAGATCTATTTCACTTTGATTATATGATAATGCATTTGAGGTTTGGCATTCATCTAGTGACGAGCCCAGTCCTAACCCCTGAGACATGGAAAATGGTGCAGGTAAGTCACAAGTCAGGCAGTCAGAGGCCAGAAGACAAGATAATATTTCACCAATACCATTATAACAGCAGAAGCTTTCAGCACTACTAGTTTTTGGTGATATGAGACCTGGAGGCACACAGACACTTACACTGGGCCACAGTGTATGATGCAGCAGAGGAGTAGATCACTTGCAGCAGCATCAGCACAGACACTGCAGCCTCCAGCTGAGAAAGCTGGAGACTCCCATTTGCCACGAAGCTCCTAGATCAATTTTGACACAAACTCAGAATCACTTTCATCTCCAAGAAATCTGAGACTGATTATCAGGAATATCTCCAAATTCTTGCAGGGTTTTTATAGCTATTTGACATCTAAAATAAGGCATGGGATGGGAAAAGCACTTACAATCTGGTTCCACAGGCCTTGCAAAACTGCTAACGTCTGACAGAAAGCTGCTGTCATAAATAGTCAAAGACCCCTCAATCTCAGTTTGATACACCAATGCAGCCACAGAGTCCAACTTCATTCTTTTGTTCTTAAGCCCCTAATCAAAAGCTACTGATCACCATCTTTAAGTACCAGGCTTAATTTACATGACACAAATAAAACACCCTAAAACACAATCACTCATAATCCCTTTCTGACCTAGATTTTGACGGAACTTGAAGTGATAGTGATTGAAATCCATAAGAAATTAAGTCTCCACGCAATTTTTCAAAGCATCTTGTTCCAGAGCACTCCAAATTCCTTCCTCCTCCTCCCCTCCTCTGCGGGTTTGAATGGGGAGAAGGGGAGAAAACGGCTTCCCCCCGTCCCGTCCTCCGGGCTTGAAGGGGGAACAGCAGCAGACGCTTTTCCCCACACGTGTGCTGAGTTGTGTGGCAGCCCACGCTGGGAATGGGGCTGGCGGTTGGCTGGGTTTTGACACCCAGTGTAAATGGCAAATGGACACTTTGTATGGAAAAGCATAAATAGAGCAAGGGAGAAGGTGCAAGGTTCCTGCCTGGAAAGAGTTCAGGCCTTAAGAGTCTCCCGCCTGGAGAAAGCTCCCGTTTTGGGCTGTCCTCGCTTTTGGACGGCTCCTACCTTTTTGCACGGGTCTCGGTTTTGCACCGTCCCTGCCTCTGGACAGTTCTCCCCACTCTTGCACCTCTCTGTGCAAGCTTGTAGGCTTGGCAAGTCCTGGGGTCCTTTCGAGAGAGCAGCCGGTGGCACCCGGACCCAGCTGCTCTCAAACCTCACTACAGCCAATTTCCTGGGTACTATTCTGAACTGAGGAGACCTGAACAGTTTGACTCTCCCCTGCCGCTGCTGAGGCAGCGTCGCTTCCACGAATCCCTGCCTTGTGGCAGTCGTGTTTCGAGACACTTCTGACTTTGGCAGCTTTTCCACCCGCCTTGGGTTTCTGCTGCGTGGATCCAGGCTATTGGATATTGCTTACAGCGTCAGGAGGCAGGCGAGCCACAGAGAAATCCAGCAAGGGATCATCGCTGAATACCTATCTCACCTTCGTGAGTAAAGCCTGCTGGTCCCTGAATTCTCTACTCAGCCTGATTGATAGTGGGGTAAAGTTGTATTTACAGCTTAGCCTTTTCCATTTCCTGACTTCCTAAATCTCTAAATTTGTCCACAACAACCTATTGAGGAATTCCAGATCAAATTAGAACCTGTAAATAAATCTAAACTATTTTTGTGTATAGTTTTGGGGGTAGGGCTTTCAGGAAAATAAAATAATTCTATTTTTATAATTCCTGACTCGGCCACATTAATTCCCTGCCTCCATGACACATCTGTTTAAAGCATTTGGGTGAAACGAAGAACAAGAGACACTAAGCCGCATTTCCTGCTTTGATGATAAAGAGACCACAGGAAACAACATTCTTGTGGGACAATAATAAATAACCTGTTCGATTTACTATTGTCTGTTGCACATAAGTTGCACAAGCATGTTTGTATCCTGTCAGAATTAAAGCTCTTTTCTAACATGATTCAGTACAATCGGGGGGAAAAATATTTACACTCATACTGGCAACTTGGGCCTTCTTTACAAGTTAGTTATGTCCATACTCTCAGGTTATTTCATTAATACTTCAGCACAACCTGGGGTGAGTTGACACAGGTGACAATGACAACAGAGGCACAATGTGGGTGATTGCTGAGGACACAGCTCCCAAGGACTGAATTACTCAAGAGTACCTTCCTCTCAAACAGCTCTCTTGGGAGTCACCCCATTTATGGCTACAGGAATGCTAAGTCACAGCACCTAGGATCCACCTGCACACTCAGTTCAGGCCAGAAGACATGTGCTATTTATCACTAACTCATAGAAGACAGGGTGGTCCCACACTAGAAGCTGTAAAGTGGGCTCTACACCACCAGTCAAGCGTGTGGTTGTCTATGCAGCCTGAGTGACACAGGGAAATAAAACTTTTCACACTCCTGAAACGAAAGAAGAAAAGACCCAAAGATACTTTCAGTGCTTGAGTGTCACTTCTTTACTGATACTCACTTTTGTTACTTTTCTGCCTACAGCTGTAAGCTTGTCCTATGAAGATCTGGAAGGGCAGATGGAAATACTGGACATGAGTTTATGGCTGAGTCACTATCACTAGTTAATGGAAAGAAACAAGCTAAAACTCTCTATAGCAGTACTTAAGGGTTGAACTGTTCTCTGGAAGCGCCCCACTCTCTGGTGGCTGTGATTACCACCCTACACTACACTGACACTTTAGTTACTTGCCTACAGCTAGAAGCTTACCTCCTTCCTCAGTTTTTATTTTGGAAAACATTTGTGCACAGTACAGCAAAGAAGGGCATCTAGTAGTTGTGCAGCAGCAGCATCTATGAAGGATTTATGAAGTATTATGACAGTGGAACAGGTCATGGACGTGTTCAACCTGTGTTCAAGGCCAGGCTGGATGAGGTCTTGGGCAGCCTGGTCTAATGGAAGGTGTCCTTGCCCATGGCAGGTGGGTTGCAACTACGTGATTCTATGAATCTATGAATTTATAAAAGCCTACAAACAATGACCTAACCATTCAGGTACTTTGGTTGCACACTAATTCATGTATAGCCAGCAGTGCCCCCAGGTGGTGAAAAAGGCCAACAGCAGCCTGGGCAGTGTCATAAACAGCGAGGCCAGGAGTAGGGCAGAGAGGGTTTCCCTGCACTCAAGCCCTGGTGAGGCTGCACCTCGAACACTGTGTTCACAGTTTTGTAAACCCTCACTCCAAGAATGACACCAGAGGCAATGAAGCTGGTGAAGG
This sequence comes from Eubucco bourcierii, assembly GCA_013396675.1. Classification (NCBI taxonomy): domain Eukaryota; kingdom Metazoa; phylum Chordata; class Aves; order Piciformes; family Ramphastidae; genus Eubucco; species Eubucco bourcierii. The sequence continues at coordinate 181,240 of VWZE01008283.1, forward strand.
GTCTGAAAAACAACTCTTAAGAGGAGTGGCCGAGGGAACAGGGTTTGTTTAACTGGGGGAAAAGGAAACTGAGAGAAGACTTTATTGCTCTCTCAACTACCTGAAAGGAGGTTGCAGCAAAGAGAGGAGAGGTCTCTCCTCCCAGTTAACAAGAGGAAATGGCCTCACGTTGCACGAGCAGAGAATTGGACTGACATCAGAAAAAAATTCTTCTCTAAAGGATTGCCAAGCATTGGAACAGGATGCCATCGTAAACACATTGAAACCCTGCAAAAGCAAAACACATCTGTGAAAGCAAAACACAATTATGCCTCCAGAATAATTGCATTTCAATCAGTAGGAGATACCAAGTTCTGACAGTTGAGCAGTAGGGGATTTTGCCACCAACACCTGAGCAAAGAACAAGAACCCTGTAACTGTCAGACAATAAACACACAGTAGAACTGAAAAAAAAAACTGAATTAGCTACTAATTGAGTGGAGCTAACTTCCATAACTTGATGTGTACTCTGACCTCTACAGGAGAGGGATCTCTGCAGGTAATTCCAGATGTGTACCATCTGGCATCAGTTCAGCCAAACACGTTTCTCTGATTCCCCCCTCCTCATTTCATCCTGGGACACTGCTTTAATGTTATCGACACATTTCAAATTAACCTATGGTGGAATATTTTTCCTTTTTCTTATGCACATGCCACTAATGGATTCACAGTAAAGGCTAAGGTGAATTTTGCAGATAGAACAGGCTTAAACTTGTTATGTTTCTCAATGGAGTGATGAATGCAGATATCCAGGTGTCGTTTTCTAAAACAAGTCATTGCAAAATGCAGGCTAACTTCTGCAGGCAAAGGACTTGTAAAACACACTCCCATACGTTCTAATGGCATCTCTATCAAACTCTGCTTTTCAA
>VWZE01008283.1:182183-203127 GCA_013396675.1 Eubucco bourcierii
AATACTTGTCATGTGGAGGCTTGGCAGAGCCAGTAACCTTCATTAGCCTTTTATGAGCCTTTTGTTTCCCCATTGGGATTATGTAATGATTTGTTTGTTTGGTTGGTTTTTTGAAGTTGAAGGTTGCATGGAAAATTTACTTACCTGCGTACTTACCTGTGTTTACTCTTAAGGCAAACTTAGCCTGATATTTACATCAACACCTTTGGATGAAACTGAATCAGGCATAAATCACAGTCTGTGGAATTCTCGTCACAATTTCTGTAGGACATTATACAACTTTTAGCACTCCTAGGTTGACTGTCAGTAAGTAGTTCACAAGACAGTTAACCAACAAAAACAAAAAAAAAAACAAAAAACAAAAAACAAAAACAACAAAAAAAAAAAACCCCAACCAACCACCTCCACACCACACACAGCAACAAACCAGCCAGAACCAAAAAAAAAAAAAAAAACTGACACACCAATAGCACTGCTGAGCTTAACTGCAACCACGGATAAAGTTGCAATAGTCAGAATCATGGTTACACACCCACAAAACTACTGCGAAGAATCACAAAATCACAGAACTTCAGATGCTGGAAAGGACTTCAGATCATCAAGTCCAACCCCCTGTCCCAAGGCAGGATCCCTTAGGGTAGTTCATACAGCAACACATCCAGGTGGGTTTTCAAAGTCTCCAGAAAAGGAGACTCCACCACCTTTCTTGGCAGCCTGTTCCAAGGCCCTGTCACCCTAACTGTAAAGAAGTTTCTCCTCACTTTGAGGTGAAACCTTCTGTGTTCCAGTTTGTAGCTATTGCTCCTTGTATTATTGCTGCTGACCACCAAAAAGAGATTGGCCCCATCCACTTGACAACCCACCCCTCAGATATCGGTATACATTGATCAGATCTCCTCTCAGTCTTCTCTTCTCCAGACTAAACGGCCTCAGGTTTCTCAGTCTCTCACCATAAGGGAGATGCTCAATACCCCAAATCACCCTCATGGCTCTGGAGAATTGGGTATGAAACAAAGTTTGTAGTTAGTAACAGAATGTTTCCCACATTTCTTCTGTATTTCTTACCCTAATTCTAACTGGCAAGTGAGATGAGCCTGTCCTGTCCTCCCTGACACCCAGCTCTCAGATATTTATAAACATTTGTTAAATGCCCTCTCAGACTTCTCCAGATTAAAAAGCTCCAGGTCGCTCAGCCTCTCCTCATCAGGCAGTGCTCAAGTCCTCTAATCATCCTCGTAACCCTCCGCTGGACTCTCTTGAAGAGATCCCTGTCCCTCTTAAACTGGGGATCCCGAAACTGAACACAGTACTTAAGTTGGGGTCTCACCAGAGTGGAGCAAAGGCAGAAGAGAACCTCCCTCAATCTTCTGGACACACTCTTCTTAATGTGCCCCAGGATCCCATTGGCCCTCTTGGCCACAAGGGCGCATTGCTGTCCCATGGACAACTTTTGTATAACTTCACCATGTTCTGTTGCTGTTTTGATAGGAGACTCAGAAGTGGAAGAAGAATTGTTAATTATATTCTGCACAAATATTTGAATTGGTAAAGAGACATTTTCAAGTGCACTAACCTGCTTCTCAGACCACAGTTGTTCACACCAGCTAGTTACAGTTTTGCACTTAAGAGAGATCAGCACAGGAATATGCATGACCACATTCCTTTGGACAGCAAGCAAGCTTAATAGTATTGCCTTGGACTGGAAGAAAAAAAACAACCAAACAAACAAAAAAAACCCAAAAAGAAAACCAAAACAACAACCCTAAATTTATGCTCAGTGGGACTTGGCAGGCTCCTCACTTTTCACCCAAGAAAAATTCCACATCCAGTTCTTAGATTTCTTTTTTCCTTTAAGAGATGTAGAGGGATGACCTCAATATACATTCCTATTCTCAGGGACAGTTGGATTTTCCAGACAGTAACTAATCAAACAGATCCTTACATTTGCTCTGAAATAGAACCTTACATTTGCTCTGGCCATCTCCTGGTGAGAGACACTGATGGCATTTGATGTTTCATCCATGTTTTGTTTCCCACCATGTCTCAACCTGTTGCATCTAGAGTATCTTACCTCCAAGAGTGGGAAGGAAAGTGAAACTGCCCTAAACTATTACTGGATAACAAAGTTGCAGTCAGTTTCTTCACCTTCATTCAGAACACAATACCTTCACCAAAAAACCCACACCCAGTTGACTGTAAAGACAGCACTCCTGAGATTACTCTCCTCTAATACTTTGAGATTCTCTCAAGGCTCACCACACTGCAGCAGGAACATATGCACCAAACTACAATGGTTATAATTCTTTAACAGGACAAAACTGGAGGAGACTAGAAGAAGAACAAGTGGTATCCTCATGCTGCCAGGAAGCCTGCAGTGTCCTATCAGCCATGTGAACAAAATAATGCTGGAGCAACAAGTTTGTGACTTAACTTCTGTGTTGTGGCACAGCTGAAGTAAGGGGATTAAATGTTTAAATTCTTGAACAAGCGGAGCCCTAAACTAAAAGACTATCTCTGCCACTATAAAGGGTTTCGGTCTAGAAGGTTAGTGTAACTGCAAATGCCTGAGCCAATGACCAAGCTTCCACTGACTTCATTTCACAGCCCACCTACCCCAGTGGAGGCTAGGAATACTAGTAGGGACACTGTCTGAGAAGCAAGACCACAAAGAACCTGGTGTGGTGAAACACTTCATTTCCTAAATGTACAACGCTATATAGGAAGCCTTAGAACTGGCTTGAGTACAACCTCATCCTCCAGCTCCCTGGATATCCACAGCCACTGTGCATGGTTGCTTGTTTTTAAACAGCAATAAAAGCCCCTGAAAATTCATCTTGGGCACCTGTGCCCTGCTTCAGCTCCTGCAATAGTTTTACTTCAGGGAAGAAAACAATACAATCTTCCTTTGCTTATATAGGAAGACAAATGTTGATAGTTCCCTAGACTCTTATCAGTTGTTGAGGTCTTATCACAAACCCAACAGACTTGCAACCATGGAAACGCAGCTCAATAAACGGCCATCATAGGTGAAAGGTCAGGTTGTTAGAGTCTGAAGTACCAGCTTAAGTCACTTAGTTCAAATCCAGTGCAAAAGGCGGGGGTGTTTTTTAACTGCTTTTAAAGTGATTCAGCTGTAGGGACAGCAAAGAAAGGCAAAGAAAGTGCAAGTCAATCTAACTGACTGGTACAGATTCCAGTTCTTACTACCAATCAAAACCACAGTTCTTCACCTTGACAGTTTTGTCAATGAAAGGGAATTTTCCACGTTAAGGTTCTTTAGGAAGTGACTCTGATATTATCATCTCACCTTCTCCCTAACTGGGTGGCCTGCAGCAAACACCAACTGTAAGGTGTCCTTTATGGGTCTGGCCTCTGATTTCCCCTCACAAGCTCTCTCATCACTATTTTTCAAAGACAGTTTTGTGCAATCAAGCTGGTTTTCCCCATTATTAAGGACTTTGATGAATAAATTCTATGAACTCCATTTATTAACTCGTGATGTTCTAGCCAGATCATCCCTTTGTTCCTCCCTTAACCTTTGGAAGCTCATTAGTCTAGGGATGGCTGTCAAGATTCTTCAGAAAATCATTACCTGTGGTTTCCTACAGAATAAGCTGTAGTTTAGTACTCCACCCCTTAAGTACTAACTTCCTGCCATATTTTATCAATGTTTATTGTGGCTTTTTATATAAATATGTAACTATTTCCTTGTTATAGAATGGTTTAGATTGGAAGGGACCTCAAAGATCATCTAGTTCCAACCCCCTGCCATAGGCAGGGACATCTCCCACTATTACAGGTTACTCACAGTCTTGTCCAACCTGGCTTTGAACATCTCCAGGGAGAGAGCAGTTACAACCTCCCTGGGCAACCTGTTCCTGTGTCTCACCATCCTCACTGGAAAGAGCTTCCTTCTAACATCCTGTTTAAATCTACCCTCTGCCAGTTTAAACCCATTACTCCTCATCCTGTCATTACAAGACCTTGTAAGTAGTCCTTCCTCAGCCTTCCTGTAGGTCCCCTACAGGAGTAGTAGGCTACTACAAGGTCTCCTCAAAGCCTTCTTTTTGCAGTATCACCAAAGTTGGAAGAGACCTCAAAGGTCATCAAGTCCAACCCAACACCACAGACCTCAAGACCAGACCATGGCACCAAGTGCCACGTCCAAACCTGCCTTGAACACCTCCAGGGATGGTGACTCCACCACCTCCCTGGGCAGCCCATTCCAGTAGCCAATGACTCTCTCAGTGAAGAACTTACTCCTCACCTCCAGCCTAAACTTCCCCAGCGCAGCTTGAGACTGTGTCCTCTTGTTCTGTAACTGGTTGCCTGAGAGAAGGTAACCTCCCCCCTACCCTTCAGGTAGTTGTAGACAGCAATAAGGTCCCCCCTGAGCCTCCTCTTCTCCAGGTTAAACAATCCCAGCTCTCTCAGCCTCTCCTCGTAGGGCTGTGCTCCAGGTCTCTCCCCAGCCTCGTTGCCCTTCTCTGGACATGTTCAAGCACCTCAATGTCCTTCCTAAACTGAGGTGCCCAGAACTGGACACAGTACTCAAGGTGTGGCCTAACCAGTGCAGAGTACAGGGAGAGAATGACCTCCCTGCTCCTGCTGGTCACACTATTCCTGATGCAGGACAGGATACCATTGGCCTTCTTGGCCACCTGGGCACACTGTTGGCTCATGTTTAGGCGGGTGTCAATCAGCACCCCCAGATCCCTTTCTGTTTGGCTGCTCTCCAGCTACTCCGACCCCAAGGGGGTCTTCAGCCTTCTCCAGGCTGAAGAGCTCCAACTCTCATAGCCTGTTCTTTCCTTGTTCTCATTTTATGGGAAGGTACAAAACCAATCTTCTACCTGGAAGAGAGGAAAAAGCAGTCCTCAGGAGCTCTTCTTGCACATAAGATACTTGGGTACGTAATCTGGTTTCATTTAAATACACCTTACACAGATCACTCATTATGAACTTTTAGGAAGAACTAGAATAACCCAATTCACATTTCTTCTAGAAGGCAAGAAGCATTTTAGCAGTGAGTACACAGACTTGGACAATCAGTGCACAGACTTGCTGACAACTCTCCTGCTGTAATACAGACTTTAAAATTAGGTGGCTACTTATGTACCAGTTCAGAAAATTAAAATTAACAGTTAGGGCCACAAATCTTGTTTATGCTGGTCTGAGGCTAATTGGAATATTTTAGTGAGAGAAATTAGATCATTGGTTGTGAAAAGAAAATAATGCCTATACCATTCATTGGTTTGCTGAGTGGGTTAAAAAGTCAAAACACAAACAACGTCCTCTGACTTTGTCCTAGTACTTTGCCCTGTTCATTTCTCTGTCTGGTCTGTGTCGCTAGGTTTAATCACTTCCTTATTAACCCCAACATGCTTCAATATCTCATCTGTAATCTCAGCAGATAACATTGCCAGCTGCTATTGTCTTCTGCTTTGATTTTTGTCCATCTGAGATGGAAGGGGCAAGGAAGCCCTTCTGGGCAGTTTTCTTTGTCTGGGGCAGAATTGGGATTTCTGTATTATTTCTAACTTAATATGTACCTGTCAATACTTGTATATGTTGTAGATATATGCTTGTATATTTTGCCATGCTGTAAATACAGATTCATCATACTTCAAAACCATCTGAGTTAGTCTAGGTAATTTCAAATAGTGTGGAGGGATAGCTCCTAACCCATCACATTATTCCAGCAAAGCTGTCTTGCCACTGCAAAAGAACCTGCCAAGAAGCTGTGCCTTAAAAGACTCTATTTTCTAGCCCCTGCAATTTTTGGTAGATATATGTTTCAGAGAAAAATATTCCACCTTCCCATCAAAAAACTGGTATCTAAATACCTCTATCTCTACAATGTCCAAGCATCTCCAGTTAGAAGAGAACCTCAAAACCAAGAAAGCAGAAGTACTTCCTCCTTTTTTTAGAGGGAAAAAAAAAAAAAAAAACCACAAAAAAACCCCCAAAAACCCCACAAACAACAACAACAACTTGGAAGGACCAAAAGAAATTACCATCCTACTAGAAACATTCAAAGGCATGATGTGGTGACAAGCTGAAAGGCAGATGAGACATTGAATACTTTAAATTCTTGTGTGGAAAAATACACAAAAGTCATCCACCAAATGCAAACAGGTGTCCAAATCTTACAAAGCAGGTAGCTGTGTCACACCAGCTACAAAGTAAAATTATAAGCTCAAATAAAAACAGCAACACGATGTTATAAGTAAATAAATGCCAAGGACATAAAAGATCTGTTCTTCCAGATAAAGGAAGTTAACCACCCAGATGAAATCATTGGTTGAAGTACACCTTAAAAAAAAAAAAAAAAAAAAATCAGCTTTGAGTTATGCTTCCTTAAAGAGACTAACAGAAACATCCCAGTTGGAAAAGACCCTCAGGCTCACCAAGTCCAGACATTATCCCTGCTCTACAAAGTTCACCCTTCAATCATATCCTCAAGCACCACAGCCAAATGACTTTTAAACACATCCAGGGTTGGTGACTCAACCACTTCCCTGGGCAGCCCATTCCAATGCCTGACCACTCTCTGAAAAAAAGTTTTGTAATGTCCAGTCTAAAACCACCCAGGGGCAGCTTGAGGCCATTCCCTCTTGTTCTATTACTATTTATCTGTCTCACAGTGACGAGCCTTCTACTGCAGTTGGCACCAGTCTGAGATAAACTTGAAATATCACTTACCCCCACTGGATATCCTGATGCAATAAAAGAAACTAAGCAATATAGTAGCACATTGACTCTCTTGGTTAGTTTTTATTGGAATAAGGAAAAAAAAAATATATATCAAGTGTTCACAAGAAAAAATATTAAAAACACACTGGCAAAACTAATATTTCATAAAAGAGAAAGATTTTTAAATGTGTGAAGAATTATTGTCTTCACATCATTTCAGAAAAGACAACATTTCCCATCTCCAGTTTTCAAAACAGAGTCAGTACGTTCGGTTCAATGCCAAAGCCACAGAAGTTAACACTGTCTGTTTGCTTCCCCTTTTTCACTAGATATTTCCTAACTGTTTCATTCAGTACTTCTCTCTCTTCTTTCTGCAAAATTAGGTCAATTCCACCCCACAGCACAGAGTATCTGACATTATTTTATTCAGTCACATTTATAAGGTGCTATCTTGAATACTGAGGTTTCTAAAATACACAGACACACGAAAGAAATTCTTGCAAGCCTAAGTGTAAGGAATATTTAATTCAGACGTTTCAAGGGAGCCTTTTTTCCTCTTGCACAGAAAGAGAAAGGCAAGACTGAAAGCATGTTTAAGATTCCACTAGCTTGTGATAATCAAGCTGTAGAAAGAAGCAACACGATCCTATAATGTGTCCTTCATTTTAAAGTAGAAAAAAAATAACTATTCCTCAAAAACAAATGGTTACCAAAATAACCATATGAACCCATGACAGTACTCTGTACTGAACCTCTGAGTGACTAAAAGCCCTTACACTTCTTGAGAAGGGTAGTAAGGAAATACCAGAGATCTCTGAAACTTTGAACAGCAAGTTAAAATCAGGTAATGACTGTTCAGTGTTGATAGTAAATGTGCACCAGCCAGTAGCAAGTTGAACACAAAAGGACACATTTCCTCTCTCAGTGCATATTTACAGTCTCTGGGGTTCCTTGGCAGATGATAAAAATTGTAGGAGTTTATGGAAGGTAGGTTCAAAAAGCAAGAAGGATAAATGTACAGAATAATTCCGGTGCTTCCTTGAGCACCAGCAGATCTTTGACAAAAAAAAAAAAAAAAAGGTGTTCCACTCAGTGGAGTCTTGAAGATTATTCTCCAGATGCTTTAACTCTCTGTTCCCCAGCCATCTGGTATCAGTCGCCACAAGACAAGGTACTTGGCTAGGTAATTCCCAATTCCTCCCTACGTGACAAAGTAACATCCATGGTACATCCCTTGAGTTCTCACAGCGGCACCTATTACCTGGAATGACTTTTCAGTGTGACATCTGCTATTCCCTGCCTATGATAACAGCTTCTAGCTATTAGCTTCCAGTCTTCTGTCTTGAGCTACATGGCTTTTGTTTGCTGTAGCCTGTCTGTTCCTCAGCTACAGAAGTTGCTCGTGTATGTGACATATCAAAGACTTTTCTTCAACCTTCTCCTTTGCAGAGCCAAGTTTAGGGTTTTGAAGAGAGTGTCCTTGCTGTTGAGAACATTGTAGCGATTCACTTCCACCAGCCTCCTGAAATCATATGGTTCAAAGGTGAAATTTAGTGTACGGTAAGGAGAATCTTTTGACTCAATCTCAAAGTCACCAAAGGATTTCTCTTCTTCTGACTCACGTTTAACTCCTGCAGCAAGAAAAAAAAAAGAATTCAAAGTGGTAGACTCAGTTGGATTCCGCAAGGAAAATATCACAAATAATTCTGTTTAACTTTTCCCCTGAAGCTCCTCAGAGACTGCAGCTCCTTCAGGATCCAAAATGGTTGGAAGCTGAAGGAAAAGCATTACTACCCTTTCTACTTCCACTAAATTCCAAAAATACAGACCTAAAATACATTTCATTGTGATAAATTCTTTAGTGCATCCTACGCTCAAAATAGGAAATACGAATCCTCCTAGAAGTGCTGTTTTGCACTAAAATACATTAACTAAAAGACATTGCACGAAAAGACATTAACACCAAGAGTTCAACCTCAGGAGGTTAGTATATACTTGTGTTGGTTTGAGGCTAATTGGAATATTTTAATAGAGAAAATTATATTATAGGCTGCGAAAAGAAAACAATGGTGATGTCTACTTCACTCATAGGCTTGCTGAAATGTTTAAGAAAAGAATATAAAACAAAGATAAGACAATTGGGCTTGCAGACACTCTTGGGCAGTCCAGTTTCTGGGCTTTCTCCTCTCTGCTGAGTAACCTCACTAATCACTTTCCTTCTAACCCCCCTGGTTGATCCTCCAAACTCACCTTGTGCATAAGGCAAACAGTGGGGTAAGGTAGAGGGGTAGGAAGAAGGTGGAAGAATGGTTGGGAGCCCCTCCTGGGGACTCTGATCTCTGGGAGGGGAGTTGTGTTTCTGCATTACCTTTAACTTGTATATCTCTGTAAATATTCCTGTATATAGTGTATATATCTGCTTATATATTGTGCTGAGTTGTAAATAGAGCTTCATCTCTTAACTTCCAGCCGGCTAAGTCTAGTCTGGGTGATTTTACAAAGGCGGGGGGGGGGAAGGGGCAGGGAACTCCCAAACCATCACAATACTCTTCAAAGCATGGAAACCTCATGTTTTCAGCACCCTTTCACTTAAAACCAGCCTTAAAAGATGAACATTAATTTGATAAAACTCCTTTTGCTTATTGTTATTAAAGCAATAGTAGTCCTGAGCCATATTTGAGCCCAACACTTTGAAATTCTTCATCACTGATGAGGAAATGCAGCCAGCGCCTGGCAAAGCATTAATACAGAGGCAGCATTAAGAGTGCCTGCAACAGTCCTGCACATTCTCTTCTATGTATTCCAAAGGTTTTGTTCAGGAAACTGTTTCCTTCCAGCATGGGAGAAGTAGGACATAGAGTTTTGTCAGAGTTCTGTGCTCTTGCTTGGTAGACTAAGGTAGGTCCTCTTACAGTTTGCATTAATTACAATGAATGAAGCAAGCATTGTTTGTCACTTGACCTTACACTACAAGGTCACAGGCATTTAGCACTGAATTACATGATCTGACACACAGCCTGGTCCCCAACACTGTGTTGTTTTAGTGCCTTATTCATATCCAAACAACAAACTAAATTATTACTTAATGTGACTTATAGTGCTTTTCTATAAACGAACAGTAACTAGAAGCCACAAAGTCAACTATCAGGGCAGAAAGAAGCAGAATTATTGCCTAATTTTGATTGTGTCAGCCTTTAGACTTTTTTTTTTTCTTTTTTAATTATCAGTCCCTTCTCCCACTTTTAGTGGAAGCTAATTCTCCCTTAAATGGAAGCAATTACGTAATTACAGAATTACCAAGAAGAATGAAAGGACACACCCTGACCCAACTGCATTTTCTCTGTCAAAACACCCAAAGGATTGTAAAAATAGCTTTCCAAGCCATAGCTCACTTACCTGGAGCTTTGTATTTCTGAAAGCTGTCATTCACCAGTGGGAAGTGGAGTACAATTGGAGCTTTTGGATTATTATCATCCACAAACATATAACACTCCTTTGGTTTCTTTTCATCTTCCTCACTTATTTTGATTTTTGGAAAGGGAATTTCCTGCTCCTCACAATATTTTTGAGTCAGCTCTAGAACCTGTTGTCAAAGAACAAAAATAATTTCAACAGAATACTAGCAACAACTCTAGGAAAAAAAAATCTAACTATAATTCTCAAAGAGAGAGAGAGACTTGCAGAAAAAGTAATAATAGTAGCAATAATAATTTTTAAAAAATAGAAACCCAACTTCAAATTGGAAACACAGAAACCATTTCTCTGGCTACAATAGTGAGAAAAGGATAAACAGCAAAACTAAGACCTGCATCAACAATTTGCAGATGAAACTTTTTGTGTTCTGTTACTCACCTTGACTTTCCTGCACTTAAAAAGAAACATTTTTTTATACAGAAAATAACTTATTCGCATGAAGAAAATCACTTTTCCCTTAGAAAGGTACATTTAAGTAAGAAGGATCACAAGAGCTAAGGAAATGCTCTTATTTTAGGTAACAATCTATCGAGGCTTCTGGATTTTGAATCTTACTACCATTGTCACTTTCTATCTCCTCGTGATATTCACAGCAAAACAATGCAGTATGACAATATTTGAAAGAGGTAAAGAATTTATTTTATGCATTCTTTCATCAAGGTTTGTTGTGCTTTGGGTTTTCTTTTATTCAGTATCAACTGGTCTGTTGCCATTGAGAATGATTCGATGCTTTTTATTTTCATGTAATAATGCTTGGTGTCATCTCTCACCTCAAATGGAGCCTCCCAGGAATAGTTGAATGACAAGATAACATCCACATCCCTCTCTGGTTGAAGTACCAAAGGGAAGGGAGAGTTGATAGAAAAGCCACCATCCACTAAATACAAGCTTTCTTCCATGGGGGTCAGCTGGTTGGGAAATGCATCCAGATGAGTGCCTGTAAGACACTCCAAGTAACACAAGTAACTATAATGATTCATTGCACACCTCTCAGTACTAACAAAGTTTATGCTGGGGCTATAAGAAGACAAAAAGACATTCCAATATGCATGTTCACCCCAGACTGATGCTAAGCCTGAATTCTATGACTAAGCATACATAACAGATCAATTTTCTTTTTTTACTGTGGTGTAAGAAGTAGTAAATTCCCTGTCTTTCGTGAAACAAAGTTGAGCCTACTCATGTTCTGTAGAATTAACTGTTAAAGAATATTACAGAATCACAGAATTAACCAGGTTGGAAAAGACCTTCAAGATCATTGAGTCCAACCTGTCACTTAACACCTTTTAATTAACTAAACCATGGCACCAAGTGCCTCATCCAGTCTCCTTCTAAACACCTCCAGGGACAGTGACTCCACCACCTCCCCAGGCAGCCTGTTCCAATGCCAATGACTCTTTCTGTGAAGAGCTTCCTAATGTCCATCCTAAACCTACCCTGTTGCAGCTTGAGGATGTGTCCTCTTGTTCTGTCACTGGGTGACTGGGAGAAGAGACCAACTGACTACAACCTCCTTTCAGATAGTTGTAGAGAGCAATAAGGTCTCCCCTGAACCTCCTCTTCATTTTGAACAACCCCAGCTCCCTCAGCAGCCCTTCATAGGACTGTGCTCCAGCCCTCTCACCAGCCTTGGTGCCCTTCTCTGGACACATNGCCCCCTCACCAGCCTTGGTGCCCTTCTCTGGACACATTCAAGCACCTCAATATCTTTCTTCAACAGAGGGGCCCAGAACTGGACACAATACTCAAGGTGTGGTCTAACCAGTGCTGAGTACAGGGGCAGAAGGACTTCCCTGGTCCTGCTGGTCACACTATTCCTGATCCAGGCCAGGATGCCATTGGTCTTCTTGGCCACCTGGGTACACTGCTAGCTCATGCTCAGCTGGTTGTTGACCAGTACCCCCAGGTCCCTCTCTGCCTGGCTGCTCTCCACACTGTTTTATATCTCAGATACATACAGACTCATTTACCTCTCCAAGCTATAAATTTCTTGACGTTAACATAATCTTTATGAAGATACAATCCCTGCATGAAGTTGAAGGTTTCTCCACATGTGACTCGGGACTTGAAGAAATCCTGAAAAATCTGTAACAGAGGTCCCCCAGGTATAACCAAGCGAGTCTTCAGGCGCGTTGGGTCTTGGAAATGGAATCTTCGGCAGTCATCTGCAGAAGACACAGAGGCAGAGCACAGAGAAAAATGCTTGTTCAGCTCCAAGCAGGCCTTTTCTACAATATGTAAGCAGCTGTCCTAAAGCTAAATTTGTCCTCTAACAAAAAAAACCCCAAAACTTAGACAAGCTGCATAATCTACAGTTTGATGATTTACCTGCCACGTTTCAAGGAAGAGAATTAGTCCTAAATCATTGTCCAGATGAATTTCAAACCCACACTCAAAACCCTTGTTATCAAGTGATGACCATTTCTGTCTTGTATGACAACAGTCATCTAGACACCTGCATAACTACAGCGACAGAAGTGAGGGGAGAAAAAAAAAAAAAGTGCTGCAAAAAGCAGAATAGAACAAGTATCTCCCTCTACTACTTACTATAAGTTTATAACCATGCAGCTGAGCAACTCCCAATCTTTAATACACTTCCCTTTCACTGTTAGGGAGGCATTGTACAAATGCCATTTTACCAGCTTATCCAACATGGGAAACACCAGGCTAAGGAGAGAACTCAAAATCTATTTTCCACCTTCCACCAGTCCAGTTTCTGCTCTTCCTCTTCTCACAATTAAGATCTCCGCACTGCAATGTGTGTTTAAGGCAGGTCCCAGAACTAGCTCAAATTTACAATCAGTCAGTGATATACAATATTTTTTAAAAAGAGGAAGAGAAAGTGTTCTGGGAAACTATATTTACTCTCTTCACTGTATGTGATGGAAGGGAATAATGTACAATACAAGAGAGATCTATCCAAATCCATCCTTTATGCTAATCTTGAAAACTACACACAGCACACTTTTGAGCCATATCATTTGTATGTTAATTCCACCCATCAGGCTTTCAAAAAATCCTATTATTTGAAGGTATGTTCTTACCTACAACTTTGATAACATCTTTGAAGGAATCTAGAAAGCCCAGTCCTATACCAACCACCTTCAGGCAGATATCATCCAAGCTTGCAGCAAAGGCACTGCCCCACATTCCTAAAGGAGAAACGTGGAAGAATTTAATACTCAAAAGGTTTTTCACAGTGTAACCAAAAGGCCTGCAGTTCAGTTGCCATTTGTCATGGGAGAGGGTTGTCACTTGACCTCAACTATTCTAAAAAAGTGATGTGTAAGTTTAAACCTTTAAGTTAATTACATGACAAATTCTGATGTAATAACATAAAGCAGGAACTTCTCCAGCAGAAAAGCTCTTCTATCAGCAAGAGAAACATGGCAAGAGAACAGGAAGATTTGAAGCAGAAGTTTTTGACAGGCAGCTTGTAGACTTGGCACTTCACACTGCAATACTGTGAACGCACAACAAAACCTCTGAAGAAAGATGTGATTTTTTTTTTTTTTCCTTCTTCAAATCTTTAGGAAAGGATTAAAAGCTGTGGGTTTAAGTTCCATCTCCCCATTTAATTAATTTTTGTACGATCATACCTTGTAGAAAGCAAATCCTAGGCTCTGGACGTTTCTGGATGAGCCTCCCCATGAAGAACTCACTGTCAAAGTCCTCTGTTCGGACGAAAGCTCCGTATTTGCGAAATCCGACTTCATAGGGAGTGAACTCGCACCACTCTAAGGACAAGCCCACAGCACGTTTACTCATCTCAGAGTAAACATTAAGTGAAAGACTAATTGGATTTCTAGTCACACAAGAGAGAAAGAAGGGAGTCTCCCTTCACTTTTCCCCATCACTATAGATTACCTTGCCATTCTTCTCAGTGAGCCTCTGTCTTACACAGAATTAATAAAAGCTCTCATACAGCTTTTCAGTGACTAAATACAGCCTCCTTTTCTACTGGTTTCAGGGGTGGGGGGGAAACTCCCATCTTGCTCCATCTTGACTTTGTTACTGCAGAAATGACTTGCCTATCTTACTTCCACTTCAAACCACTCTGACTGTTCCCTTTTCCATCACAAATGGAAGCTACTTCACTTTTCTCAGTCTTTCTTCACAGGAATAATCACGTCTCACCAATCATTGTTGATTTGAAAACTCAACTGACCCACTGTGTCAGACTTGACTGTTTGGTGCCTCATGCTCGAAAGCTTTCCACAAATATCTATGGATCAAATTCATTGTCAAATGTGCACGCTCCACGAGAACAAACCAAACCACAAGTCCTGCAGTGGCACACAGATGGATGCAAATGTTTGTATTTCACTGTAGCTATCTTCGCTTGTTGCATCGTATTTAAAGTGATCTGGGATAGGACTGGTCTTAATTTTTAACTGTAACTGAGTAACCTGTAAGAACCCAGGCTGCTAAATACCAGAGTTTTGATGACGCATGCTACAACACTGCAAAATCAATAACTTTCCTTGAACCCTACACAAACTGATTATCTGAGACCATCGAAGAATTCAGGTCACCCAATTACCAAGGAATTCAATTCTCCAGCTCAGACAGAGACATGTATTTTAAGAATCTTCCCTCTCACCTCAAACATTTCAGGTACTTTCTAGCAAAACATGAAGTGCCCAACAGAATTGCATCTCATTTCTTTGTTACGGGCATGAAGATATTTGTGATCAAGAAAATATTCTGCCAATCCCACTGCCTCTTGCACCACCACCTGCTTGCTTGAGACACATTTCTGGTTACCAGGTACTCACCACCCAAGGTGGACAAGTGAAAGGCGACTATGGATTTTAGCAAACAAAAATAAATTTGCTATATTCATACCTGCAAAGTCACCACTGCTAATATTTGGTCTCACATTGACAGCTGCATAGATAGGATAGGGGTTCTGGGCCCATTTCACAGCTGCTTGCTGATCAGACAGTTTTGATGGATCTTCCTGGTCACAAGTAAGGAAGAAGCATACTTAGTCAGGTAAGTTCAGTGCCATGCTTGAAGCTGTTGCTTAGCATTTCTGACTAACAATACTACTAATTCTAAGTTTCTTTTCTTCCCTCTGTCTATGGTTATATTTTACCAGTATACTTCTGCAGTTTCATATATAGAATGTCTAGTGTTATTGATAAACTGTTCTAGTCACTGATTTCCGATTTCAATTTGTATGGCAAGTATTGCATATTTTGAAAAACCAGCACCACTGGCCACATCCGAAGTACTGTGTCCAGTTCTGGACCCCCCAGTTCAAGAGGGACATAGAACTGCTTGAGAAAGTCCAGTGTAGAGCCACAAAGATGATTAAGGGAATGAAACTTCTCTCTTACAAGGAGAGACTGAGGGAGCTGGGGCTCTGCTACCTGGAGAGGAGGAGACTGACAGGTGACCTCATCAATGTTTATAAATATGTAAAGGGTGAGTGCCAGGAGAATGGAGCCAGGCACTGCTCTGTGATGCCAAATGACAGGACAAAGAGCAATGGGTGGAAATTGAGGCATAGGAAGTTTCATGTAAGCACAAGGAGGATTTTTTTCATTGTGAGGGTGACAGAACACTGGAACAGGCTGCCCAGGGGGATTGTGGAGTCTTCCTCTCTGGAGATACTCACAACCGGCCTGGACACATTCCTGTGTGATCTGGTATAGGTGGTCCTGCTCTGGCAGGGGGGTTGGACTGGATGATCTTTTGAGGTTCTTTCCAGCCCCTGACATTCTGTGATTCTGTGATCATTCTCTCAGGCTCAACCTGCCCAATAATCTCTATTTTAAAGGTTATTAATGTAATAACAGTCATTCCATAAGGCCTGTAACATGCTGATCTGTATGACTTGAGAATTCTTTGTGAAGGGAGTATGTTGGGAAATCCAGGGCTGAGAGAGATGAGAAGTCCCTAGGTTTATTCCACAACATCACCTCAGCTCACAAACGCAGAGATTAATCTGTTTCTTGACATACAACACATAGGTGGGTAGAGTTCCCACCTAGAAGACAAACAGCATGCAAATATGAATTCTTTTACCTTTTGTTGTAGGAAATATTCCACAATGAGGCCCCACAAATCTGTGAAGGAAACTTTCCGTCCGCTGATCTCCATTGCATTCAGCTCCTGGAAATAGTATTTCAGTCGTTCCGGGGAGAACGCCCCTGCTTTGCTGCTGGTCACAGTAACCTGAGCTCTGCTGATTGCATCTCGAAGGTCTTTCTGTGACCAGTCAGGGTCTTGATACAATGTCGATAAACACCTGAAAATGCTTATGTTAATGCCATCAGTAGCAATGTCTTTCATGTAAACAGTCAGTTAGTTATAATTAGTGCTGCTGCAACACTGAACAAAAAGCTTAATATGTTTAGCTAAAAAATAAAACATCATGAAAAGAGGCCATAATAATGGATCTCTAAACTTTTAAAATGTGATGAACATTCTGTCACCTGCAAGGACAACTTACCTTCCTTACAATGACACACGTGAACCAGTTCGTTACCAAGAGTTAACTCCAAAACATGACAACCCTTAGAGAGTGGCTGACAGCACAGGTTCTGTACTCAGCAAAAGTGGCCATGGACTTCATCACAATACAGGTCTGATTAAACAAGAAACTGATTTGAGCTATTGACTACCCACATGAGCAGGTACCTACATTTGTTTGAAAGTCTCACTCTGAAGCAGAAGGGGCAGGCCAGATCCCAAGGCTAGGGGAAGAACACTAGAATCATAGAATCAGTCAGGATTGGAAAGGACCTCAAGGATCATCTAGTTCCAACCCCTCCTGCCATGGACAGGGACACCTCACACTAGATCAGGCTGGTTAGAGCCTGTTCCAGTCTGGCTGTAAACACCTCCATGGATGCAGCCTCGACCACCTCCCTGGGCAACCTGTTCCATGGTCTCACCACCCTCATGGTGAAGAACTTCTTCCTAACATCCAGTCTGAATCTACCCTTTTCTAGCTCTGTTCCATTCCCCTAGTCCTCTCGCTACCTGGCATCCTAAAAAGTCCCTCCCCAGCTTTCTTGTAGGCCCCGTTAAAATACTGAAAGGTCACAATAAGGTCACCTTGGAGCTTTCTCCTCTCCAGACTGAACAGCCCCAACTCCCTCAGTCTCTCCTCACAGGAGAGGTGCTCCAGACCTCTGAGCATCCTCGTGGCCCTTCTCTGGACACATTCCAGCACATCCATATCCCTCTTGTAATAGAGGCTCCAGAACTGGATGCAGTACTCCAGGTGGGGTCTCACCAGTACAGAGTAGAGCGGGAGGATCACTTTCCTCGATCTGCTGGCTACACTTCACTTGATGCAGCCCAGGATCTGATTGGCTTTCTGGGCTGCAAGAGCACACTGACAGCTCATATTGAGCTTCTCATCCACCAGCACCCCCAAGTCCCTCTCCTCAGGTACATAGGAGTTAATTTAACACACAAAGTTCTGCAAGGGAGGGCTACAATGTCAGGTTGCACAGCTCCTAAGTGAAATTATTTCACAAAAATAGTGTGTACTGGTGAGGGATGATTTCATCACAAACTCCAAGAACTGAGCTACTGAAAGGATCTGGCCATGCCTAATGCTTCAGCGCATTGCTCCAGTCCACCAAAGCGAAAGCCAATGCTATTCCTCTATCCAGCCACATAAACCACCTTGGAAGGTGGTGACATATTGGTCCATATGGACATGCTTCCAGTGGCTTGAATCACCTCTCAGATCTTCTTGGCAAAAGCAAGAAAATGGGGAAAGATTTTTGAAGTCAAGGCTCTGAAGGCCATACAGCAGTTTTACTCATGTAATACATTCCAATATTTGACTGCCAGGTTTTCAAAAGCAGATCCCTAACTTTAGCCAGTAGCTGTGTGGGTTAGAAGTGACAACAAACCTCTCAGACTCCTTTGGGTTCCCCATCAGAACTCACAGGTGAGAGCTGATAAAATATTTTACTTCATTGTTTGTTTACAGGAGGCACAAATTCATCATTGGCCGTATTTTGCATCAACTCCGCATATTCACCTGGAAGTTTCTGGAATCAACACTGTGTGTAACTTACCAAGTAGAGCCCGAAATGCCACACAAATACATTGTAGCATCCAAAAGGCCCAGCTCCTGCAGCCCAGCAAGACTGCCATAGAATGATGTCAATGCTCTCATCCCACCTCCAGAGCCCAGCACTGCTACCACTGGAACCTGCAGACAGCAAACTCAGGAGTCACAACCACAGACAGAACTGCTGATAAATTACAGACAGAATTGCCAATAAATTAGAGAACTCATCCCATTTAAGTCTCTTACTTAAAAAGAAAGAGATAAAAAAAAATAAATCTCTATGTCCAGTAATTACAGGCTTAATTTCAACCAGAACTCCTTTCTTCACTTAGTAATTGAAATATATTCTTTACTATAAAAGATAGCATTGTCACCTTGGGAACAGTCGCTTACTGAAATTGTTGTGTCTGTTACTACACATTTACTTGCATGCCATGCAATATACAGACAAGAAATTTAAAAAAAAGAATCATGACAGCACTCAAAGGTCACAAAGCAAGGTATACAAGCATCCCCAGATCAACAACTAGGAAGCTCTTCCTGTGGTCCACTGTGAAACAGACTTTCCATTACAATTCGAAGTTCAAATCCCTAGACACAAGAGTTCAGCTAAAGGAAGTACATTCTGAAATGTCTTTGTGCATGTGTGCTCCAGAACACACAACATTACTCAGAATTTTAAATACATTAATTACAAACATTTGAGACTGGAGAACTGAAATGTGACAGGGACCTCTCTCACCACCCTGATGAATGCAAAACATGTTTTCTGTTGGTTACAAGCAGTGAAACCTATGATACCTAATTAGCAAAGAAGCACAAGTGATTTCACAAATCTCACTACAACACTGTGCTCAAATACCTCATCTTTTGGAGGGGATTCCTTTAACTGAAGAGTCTTCCTCAGTACTTCAGAAACAATTTTCTTCCTTTTGTCCAAAAATTCTCTCTCCTCTTTACAGAGGTCAAAACCCAGACGTACATCAAGATCCCAAGTGCTGAAATAGAAATAAAGACCCAGAATAACCACCAGCATTTTTGATGATTTGTAATTCCCAAGGAAAAGAAATTTCTGTGAACAGAGGCTAGGTGCTGATCAGAATTACCATCGCAAACTCCAAAGTCCTAGTGTATGTCCATAACAAAAAAGTAACAAAGGATACTTCTCTTTAAGCAATCCCAGACAACAGACATCCCCAGAACAGCAAGGAGAGTCACTGAGCTCCTTCATTATGTGAATGAAGGTCTCCTTTTTAGACATCTTGAAGGTTCCCACTTACCTCTCTTCAGTTTTCAAACTCATGTTCAAACTTTGTCCCTATGAAAAGAGAGAACATTGATTGCAACCACATAGGCAGAACTACTAATTAGAGGTTATGACATCAGTGGGGTCACAAACTAGAAGGTCACTTTCACCCACAAAACTACATCGCTGGAACACCTTCCCCTTGCACCGATTTTTGGACATTTTCAATAGCATCCACAAAATAAAATGTATTCGGAGAGCAGGGTGGGGAAAAAAAAGTCCTTCTTCTGCAAGCTTCTTGCTTTTCTTCTGTTCCCAACATTTGTCTTTCACACCCCACTAGACATCCCACCTGGAAAACAGGTGGGACAGGGATCTACTCAAAAGAGTCCAATAGAGGGCTACAAAGATGATTAAGGGGCTGGTGCACTACCCTATGAGGAAAGGCTGAGGGACCTGTGGCTTTTTGGTCTGGTGAAGTGAAGACTTAGAGGGGATCTAATCAATGTTTATAAATATCTGATGGCTGGGTGTCAAGAGGGGGGACTGCCTCTTCTCAGTTGCACCCTGTAATAGGACAATGGATATAAACTGCAGCCCAGGAAGTTCCATTTCAACATGAGGAGGAACTTCTTTATTTTAAGGGTCACAGAGCACTAGAACAGGCTCCCCAGTGAGGTTGTGGAATCTCCATATGGATGTGTTCCTGTGTGATCTGCACTAGATTATAGTCCTGCTCTGGCAAGGAGGTTGGACTCTACGATCTCCAGAGGTGCCTTCCAACCCCTAACATCCTGTGATCCTGTGAAAATGGTGAACTGTAGACACTTTGCAAGATCCAGCCATGGAAACATTTTTAGGAGAATTGCATTCACTAGTCTCGATGTTTCATTCTAGACCAGCAAGAAAACAGCACTCCTAAGATTATGAGCAGTTTGATTTTCCAAATGCCTATGGATGATGGGGGGGAAAAAGCCATCCCAAGCATGTTAAAACAAGTGCAAAATGTTGACATTACCTCTCCGAGAGAAACAGTTCTATCAACTCGCTGTCCAATAGGAAGGGAATTAACTGGTACAGTCCCCAGTCCCAGAAGTGTAGTATGCTTTTCAATATCAGGGTTCACACCATCCTAATAAAAAGTAGAATGGTATTTGAGGTCTCCAGAAAAAGCTAATGATGTTGCCTGACAAATTGGGTGGCTTTTTATGCTGAAATCACAGCAACAGTGGACAAGGGAAGGGCAGCTGATGTCATCTACCTGGACCTGAGTAAGGCATTTGACTCTGTCCCACATGACATCCTGGTCACCAAACTGGAAAAACATGGACTTGATGGGTGGAGCACTGCTGGATAAGGAATTGGCTGGATGGTCACACCCAGAGAGTGGTGATCAAGGGCACAATGTCCACCTGAAGACCAGTGACAAGTGGTGTCCCTCAAGGGTCAGTGCTGGGACCAGTGCTGTTTAACATCTTTGT
>VWZE01008283.1:203286-214533 GCA_013396675.1 Eubucco bourcierii
TGCTCTCATCAGACCTCACCTGGAGTACTGTGTGCAGTTCTGGAACCCTCAGCACAGGAAGGACTTGGAAGTGTTGGAGTGGGTTCAGAGTGGGGCACAAAGATGATCAGAGGGCTGGAGCAGCTCTGCTATCAGGACAGGCTGAGAGAGTTGGGGTTCTGCAGCCTGGAGAAGAGAAGGTTTTGAGGGGACCTGATAGTAGCCTTCCAGTATCTGAAGGTGGGCCTACAGGAAGGGACCTCATTTTCTGTATTACCTTTAACTTGTATATTACTATATATAGTTGTACATATATATGCTTGTAAAGTGTGCTAAGCTGTAAATATAAAGCTTCATTCCTTAATTTCCAGTTGGGTGAGTTAGTCTGGTTAATCTAGTGGGGGGAGGGGAAACTCCAAAACCATGACACTTGAGAGAGTTGGGTCTGCTCAGCCTGGAGAAGAGAAGCCTCCAGGGAGGCCTTACAGTGACCTTTCATTATTTAAAGGGGGTCTATATGAAAGGTGGAGAGGGAATCTTTATCACAGAGTGTGGTGATAGGATGAGAGCTAACAGTTTCAAAATTAAAGGTATTAGGAAGAAATTATTTATTTTCAGGGTGGTGAGACAGTGGAACAGATCACCCAGAGAAGCTATGGGTGTCCCATCTCTGGAAGCATTCAAGGACAGGTTGGATGAGGCTTTGAGCCACCTGGTCTAGTGGAAGGTGCCCTTTCCCATAGCAGCAGACAGGAACTAGATGATCTTCTATGATCTGTGGTCAAACTTAATTCCATTAAGAGTTTACCTCTGTCCTTGTGTTTGAATCTCAATAGCTTCCCGTAGCAAGCACGTGAAGATTCAGATTTTAATATCAAGTTTGAAAACATTTTTTAAAAATACACCCTCTCCAACATTTTAAGACAAGTTCACCTCCTCACACAATGTCACATTCCAAAGCAATGTCCAGCATCCTGATTCAATTTTTAATATTAAAGAAGTAGTGTGTAAAAAGGAATCCTAGAAAAAAAAAAAAAAAACAACTTCTCTCTCCCCTTATATTCCTCACATATAACCAGAAAAATAATACAGTCATTCAAAACAGGCTTCTAGTCTAGAAAGCTTTGATCTGAGCAGTTACAACATTACAGAGTTACATTTGATCAAAAAAGTGTATATGGCAGCAATTTTCATTGCAGCACCACATACACACAAGGAACTTGCTCCCAACTCAGGCACCTGAATAAGATACACAAAATTGACATCCCTGAACATCAAACAAATCCCTGGCCTTCTTATGAAGGCTTACTAAGGCTGTTCAATTTATGTTTAAGGACACTTTGATGGACCAAAAGCCTTGGTTTCAGAGTGGGCTTATTTAAAAGTGGGCTATAAGTTTTGTGGCAATCAGCACAGATGCTTACCTGTAGGACAGATATGGTTTGCTCCAGCTCCACTTGCAATTCTGGACACATTTCTTTATCCACGTGAAAGATAAATGAGGTTTCATAATCATTCTCACTGTCTGGTCTCCAAGGAATAATCATCTGCCTCTCATATGACCCTGGAACAGACACCTTGACCTCACAGCTCCCTGTGCATTAGAAGAAGAAGAATTAAGACCACAGAAGCCATTTAATTACACGTTAAAAACCAGACACTTGAAATGCAGCTGAGACTACAAAAACACAAGCAAAGACTGTCTTCCACCCAGTGGAAGTGACATAGTATTATTAACAAAAGCAAATTTGAAAGTCAATTTTGTAGTCAGTAACTAAAAATGGAGTTCTCACAGGAAGAGAATGGAGTCTCCCCTTTCTCCCAAGGAATAAACATGCTGAAAAGCAGATCCAACTTCAGCTCTGTAGGCAGCCCTACCTTGTGGTTTCTCTTTTGTTTTTTCCTCTTTGTTGATAGTGCCTTGCAGAGACAAGCAAGGATGAACCTGCGAACATAAGAAACCTGCTCTGGTTATGAGAATTTAGATCACATCTTTGTTAAAGCTTAAGCCACCTACTGTATTAGGTTTCACTTTACATCTGAAGCTATGAAAAAACAAACAAAAAACACCAAAAAACACACACACCAACATTATGTGAAAGGTCAAAATAATCCCTAAAGGCCAAGTTTTGTTTCAGCAGGAGGAGATTGTTTTCTTGTTTTAGAAGTAAAACTACCCTTCCTATTCCAGTTACTGGGGCTTTGTTGTTCTCAATGCCTGAGGTTCTCCTATCACTTTATATTTAATACACATATGGGTACCTATTCAGAACCTGCTCATATTCAAGCAAACACTTCATAAATTCTGCCAGGACTTTCTGTCCTGGATTATTCATGTCCTCATGAAATGTATTTTCTCATACCATTCTATTCTGTCTTCTAGGACAGCAAATGAGATACTTAATTGGCCATAAGCACAGTAAAAATTAAGAAACTACTTGATTTGCTAAGGGAAATAGAAACACAGAGGACTCTCAGTTGTAAAATAGTTTGCAGAAATTTGCTGTTAAATGCCAATGATTTTTCCTGAAAAAAAAAAAGCTAAAATTCTACATACAATAAGGCTGAACTCTTACCTATCATTTTCTCCTTATTAAAAAACTTCACTCCCAGTCCCTTTCCTTTGGAGGGAGAAAAGAGGTGGTAGCACCTGTATTTTTAATGTATAACACACAGATTTTCTTAGACTGATTGCCCCGAGAGGATAGACAAAACCCTGAAGATGAAAACTCTTGAGTCTGAGAGTGGGAGGCATCATCTGCTTACCAATGGCACTGATAAAAGCTTAATACTTATTATTTCAAAGGTATGAATGGGAGTTACATCTGGACAGCATCCAGATTAGAATACCCAGTATAAACTGCAAGACTCAGTAGCCTCTTAAAGATACTTGAAAATATTTGGTTTTGTTCAAGGCCAGACTGGATGAGGCTTTGAGTGACCTGTACTAGTGGGAGGTGTCCCTGCCTATGGCAGGGGGTTGGAACTAGATGATCCTTGAGGTCCCTTCCAACCTTACCATTCTATGATTCTACAACCTCTTAAAACAGCCTCTCCAAAACCACAGAACACACTTTTGTGACTTGTTATCAAGCCTGTAAAATCATGGACGCTTAAAAAAAAAAAAAAAAAAAAAAAAAAAAAAAGAGCAGATGTTAGAGAGAATAGGAACTGTTTGGAAGCAGGAGCAGAATTTTTGACAATTCTTGTCCTCTTGCTACTAAAAAAAGCCACTACCTTGCAGAGTAAATCCCAACATATATGCAACTGGCTACCTCATACTCACCACAAGGACTCCATTGGTCAGCACCTCTGTAGGGGCATCTGAGCTGCCAAAGAAAATATTTAATGCAAATGAGTTTTGTTTTCAGTTTGCTTCATCCTGTGTTACAAACTAACTGCCTGGATAGGCCATAAGTGTCTCCTAGTGTGAAAGGTCTATGCAATCCTGACTGACATCAAGACTGTTTTCCTTCACAGAGCATGTAAGCATGTGCTGCAAGGTCTTCCCATCTCATTTATTCCAATAACCTAGAGAAAAGCAGATCTGAGATTGATTCTATTTGATAGTCTATCTAAGATAAGTATGTTTGTTTATATTGCAAACTGTAAAAGCTTTCCATTGCTGAATAGCTCACCCACATTTCCTTCACAGCTCTGCCATTACCATGAAATCCAGCAAAATCTTTTTTTTTCCCATTTTGGTACCCCAAAACATTTGGTGACTGAAGCCTTAAGGATACTGGCAATCAGCCATCTGAGATTCAAACTCAAACAAGCAAGACTGTCCCTGCACAGAAACAGTAAACTAAGACAACGTATCTGCACAGCACAACTTCATGCAGCTCTCCAGGTAAGACTCACCATTTCTCCAAGTAAAATTCTACATCCAGCTCTTCATTAGCCTACAATGGAAAAAAAAAAAAAAAAAACAAAAAAAAAAACAAACAAAACACCACCAAAAAAAAAAAAACCCAAAACAATACCAAACAGAAATTATACAGATGATTTTTGATCTTGAGTATAATTTTATAAGAGGCTTGTAAAAGAGGTGAAGCTCTCTTCCTGTTACAAACTATCTTAACTACTTTTGTCGCTCCAGTTAAATTTTGGAAGGTTTAAAATTCTATCTTTTGTTGTTCTTTAAACATTTCCTCTCCTCCCAGACATATCCTCTATGACCAGAAATAGCTATGCTGAGGACACAAGTGCACACAAGTAAGAATTGGTTCTCAGATCCATTACTCCACTAAAGAGAAAAAACACTTCTTCTGACTTAAGTACCACTGCAGCACCATCTCTGCAAAGAGCTTCTACATGAGGTTTGTGCTTCCCCACATTTAATATCTCAGAAGATTGCACTCCTGGCTCATTGCTGTCTTGGCCTTGTGCAGCCTTTTTTCCAGCCATCTCTTTCCCCACTACAGCATAAAGTAAAGACTTGATGCCAGGCCTATACAGCTTTTAAAATAACCAATCAGAAGACAAAATTTGTGCAATTTGACTGAAGCCAAAGTCATAACCACAGATTGAGATGATTTAAGCATTCAGAAACCAGGATAGTTAGTGGGAACAAGGAATTACTAAGCCTCTTTCTGTGATCACAGCAAATTTTAGAGTGCCTGTGACACTGGCTAACACCTCCCTACTAACTACATACCAGTTAGTCTGCTTCTGGCCACACAAGCAGCACTGAAACTCAATTTCTCAACAAAACACATCAGCAGCTCACCTCTAACCCAGACCTATTGCAGCAATGTGTTTGAGGCAGTTAGAAAAAGAAGATCGGACTGGTGATGTGGCAGGTTGAGGGAAGCTCTTCCTCCCTCTCTACTCTGCCCTAGTGAGGCCATATCTGAAGTATCCATTTCATATCCATTTCTGGGCTGCCAAGAGGGACAAGAAACTACTGGAGAGTGTCCAGAGTGTGCTTCTTTGAGGCTAATTAGAATATTTTAATGAGAAAAAATAGATTATAGGCTGTGAAAAGAAAACAATGGTGATGTCTACTTCACTCATAGGCTTGCTGAGACATATAAAAACATGGACACAAACAGAGATAAGGCAGACTGTGTCTGTGTTTCTCCCTTGCTTCTACCATATTAATTGCTTTGAGTTGGAATCTGTGTAACCCAACCAATCTCCTTCTAACCTCCCTTGTCAATTCTTCCAGATTTTGGGATGAGAGAAACGGGTGGAAAGAAGGTAGAAAGGTGGTTGGGAGCCCCTCCTGGAGACTGTGATTTCTGGGAGGTGTATTGTTTCTATATTACTTTTAACTTGTCTATTTCTGTATATAGTTGTAAAAGTTTGTAACACATTGCAACTATCTGCTTGTATATTGTGTTAAGTTGTGAATATAAAGCTTCATCCTTAACTTTCTGATGGCTGAGTCTAGTCTGGGTGAATTCTCTGGGGGGAAGGGGAAGTAACTCCCAAACCATCACACAGAGGATGGCTACAAAGATGGTAAGGAGACTGGAGCCTCTCTCTTGTAATGGAAGACTGAAACACCTGGTGCAGCATAGCCCAGAGAAGAGAGGGCTGAGAGGGGATCTTATCAATGCTTATCAATACCTAAAGGGCAAGTGTCAAGAGGATGGGGGTCAGACTCTTTTCAGAGGTGCCTAGCAACAGGACAAGGTGCAATGTTGCACAAACTGGAACACAAGAGGATCCACCTAAACAGGAGAAAAAACTTTATTATGAGGGTGACGAAGCACTGGAACAGGCTGTGCAAGGAGATTGTGGAATTTCCTTCTCTGGAAGGAGATCATGTCTCAACATGATCCTGTGCAGTCTGCTCTAGGCAAGCATGCTTTAGGAAGGGGTTGAACTATATGATTTCCAAAGTTCCTTCCCAACCTCTGTCATTCTGTGTAAACAAGTTGCCTGTTGCAAGTCCATAGGTGCACAGGGACTGAAAGCAGCTGATGGACCCAGTTTCACTCATGTGAAGCAGAGATTAAAAGAAAGAGAACATAATTCACAGAAAATAAAATTTTCTTAGGCTCTTGAGTTATTAGAGATAACCTTTGCAGCAATAAAATTCTTTACTGCAAAATGCTGATGATTAAGTAAATAAGGCAATCTGCAGTCCCCACAATGACTGCTGACTGCAAATGTTCATTTTAGGCCCATAGCCCCCCCTAGTCTCCTGAAACATCAATTCCCTTTAAAAGTGTTCTAACATTTTCTGAAAGACAGCAATCATCCCAAGTTCCATTATTTGGGCATCTCAAAAACTGGGGAACTCACACAAAAAAAAAAAAAAACCAAACCCAAAAAACCCCAAAAGCCACCCACCCTCCACACACCAAAAAAAGACCAGGGATTTTAGAAACCTCTGAAATGACAGTAATCCCACAGATGCTGTCATCATTTACTGACACGATTTCCTCTTCTGGCTTCCACAATACAGATAAAATCAACCAGCATGCCCTGCTGGATTGCTGTAATGATGAGCTGCAGCTATTCACAGTTGACTTGGGAAGAAGTCAGGGACTAACCTCAGGGTTCAGTTTGAAGGTGCGCAGCAGCGGTCGACCTGGCTTCATGCCCCCTACGTCGAAGACGATAGATGTGAGTTCATCACTGGCGAGGACATCCTTATCATAGAGTGTCAGTTCCAGAATGTTCTAAAACCAAACAGAAGCAACCAGCCCCAGATGAAGAGACACAAACATCTGCATAATCCCAAGACATCCTTATCATAGAGTGTCAGTTCCAGAATGTTCTAAAACCAAACAGAGGCAACCAGCCCCAGATGAAGAGACAGAAACATTTGCATAATCCCAAGTAGGTCTATACAATAGACACTTCACAACCAATAACCTTCCCCTTCCCCATTCCTGAACAAAATTCAGTTTCCAGCAGGACCTAGAGCATAATTAAGCAAAAAGCTCCTAGTTGACAGTGTTTAGCTAAAAGACTTTCTGAGCTTCCCAGCTAGAGAGAGGGCCCAGCTGGACACAAGCAGCAGCACTCTCCACAAGCTGCAGGCACAGGTTACCCTGAGAAAGCAACAGCAATGTCCATTCTTTCAGCACTTCCAGTCTGGATGTCGTAAGGACCTATCACTTCCTGCTCAGTGCAGCACTAGGTCCAGTAGAAACTGATTGAAATAGACACAATGAGTACGCATCGCTCAAAAAAATGTCCTTGCAGCAACTAGTTTTCATAGAGACAAGACTGAACATAGAACTGCGCTGGCACAGCCTTGCAGCAGTAGCCAGCCTGAGATCTCACCAGCCTGCAGGGAAAGAAAAGGCTCACATGCTCTAAAAGCTCAAATGGCAAGAAAATTGCAAACTAAGTCAATTAACATTCCATCTTTGTCACCTATGGAAAGGTGTTCTAGTGAGAGGGGCAGTTTCTTGTGAACAAGCACCTCATTCCAAAGCCTATTTCCTCCAACGCAACAGTGCCATACTAAAACTAATCTGTCTACCATTACTGTCTCTTTTGAGAGCAGACACTGACAAGCTGAAGACCTCACTCAATACTCTGTTAGGTCCTGCACAGACAGCATTATTCTTTTACAACCAATGATCTAATTTCTCCTATTAGAACATTCTGATAAGCCTTAAACCACTGCACAAGATGCACTGTCTTTAAGAGTTTCAATTCTGCCTTTCTGATGGAAAATTTGACTGAATGAACTACATGTCAAAATTATTTGAAGCTCTGTCAACCCTTGGCTGAGTAAGGCAAGTAGAGCTACAAGGCGGCAAACAGCTATTCTGTGAAGGTAGAAGCAACCCTCAAGTAAAAACCTGCTTTATCAAGGAACTTCTTTGATTTCCTTGCTTTTCCAGAATTGAATCGCAAGGACATTCCTGGAAAATCCTAGCTACAGTTAATGCGAGAGTACAGTTCCAGGCTGCTGTGGTTAACACTGGACATACCTGGTACGGTAGCACTGAAGACGACTGACCCCTTGATACTGACATTGGTTTTGAGGGTAACAAAGATCCCTTGGTTATGAGTAAGTATTAGAAGTGAGCCTGTACAAAAACACATGTAGCCCAACCTGCTCCACCAAATGAACTCCTTACCTTAACAGCACTATGGATTCTATATTGGAAAGTTTGATTCCATTCTGGGTTATCAGAGTTGTCAACAACCTGAGTTCGGGAGACTATGGGAGATGCAGTGGGCAGTTTTATTTCCACATAGCAGTCTGCCTTGGACACTAGAATAGAAAGTGTAGAGACAGATGTCAGAACAGCTTTAACCAAACACACTTCTTCCCCCATGAGCTCCTCATTTCCTAGATCTCGTTGCGTCATACTGATGGGTAAATTTAAGACTGGACTTGTAAAGCAAAACCTTTGAGGAAGTAAACAGCAGCAAACTGAACACTAGGAACTTGCATTTCTTTTTGTTCCATTCACTGCTACCTTCAGGTACAAGGCAACTGTTCAGCAAGAGTAGGGGTGAAATTTGTCATAACCAGAGGGTTGAATCCAGATGAAGGAACATAGACTGGGCTAGAGAAGGACATGTAAAAGAGTAGGAAAGCAAATCATTACCAGAACTTACACCATCTTGTTCTGCAAAGTAGCCAGGTTAATTTGCAGTGTGGTCTCAATATCAGGCTTTTAAAACATACACACTGGTTTCCAAGAGAAGCCTTTGTTCAGACATAAGGGCAACGTGCTGTGTGTAGGTAACAAGTTCCCATAACAATGCTCCCTGTGTTATAGGTATGCACTGAACAAATCATCTGTTTTCATAGCACTTGGACTAAATACTTACACAGATCTGTACCCTTGATATTTCTGGCTCGGAGGACTTTTACTGTTAGGTTGTAGTAAGGGTGCTTCTCCCACTGAAAAGAGAGGAACAAGTTCAGTATGCAACACAGCTGTAATGCTTGCTCTACAACCACACCAGTGTCAGTGTAGAGAAATGTATCAGATCAGCCAGCTCCCCCCAAAAAAATATTAATTTGGGAACATAACACAGCACTTTCAGTATCCAGGAGGAATTCTAAAGGAGTCCAGGAGTGCTCAATTCTCTTTCGGCACTGCAACAAGTGGTGTCTTAGGGTAACTCCTCATAACGTCAGAAAGTAAGTCCCCTAAAGTTTCCTCTAATTAGAGATCAAGCCTGAATTGTTTCATTAGTTCATTTCTGCTGAGGAACAACCAGATACTGAAGCTGCTCAAATAATTTTAATTGTGACTTGGCTAGTTTAAGACTACCTGTCAAGGGCATATGCATGTTTGAGCAGTAGCAGACACAGTAAAAATCCTAATGGCATGGTCTAAAAACACAGAAGGCATGCTGTTTACTTTGAGGACAAACAACCCAGCACCTTTTTGTAGCAACACATACTTGTCTAGACTGCCATAAAGAACAGTCAAATCCTAAATTTCTTTTCATTCTGGACTGTTAATGCTTGGACTTGAAGGTCTTAGAGTCTAGTCTTTTCTCTGGTTCTGTGGTAACAGCAATCTTAATGTGCATGCCACTTTACTACTAGCAAGATCAAAATATATTTCTTGCTCTTGAAAGTTTCTGGAGGGCTATTTCTGGAAAGTAATCCAAGTAGTTAAGTGCCCAGATGTGACAAGGGGAAAAAAAACAAACAAACAAAAAAAAAAAAAACCCAGAAGCCTATCCAGGTGGAGGGCAGGGAAAAACAGGAGAAAACAGTTTGAAGGGATTTAGTGCAGAGACTGCATAGAAGCCATTGTGTAGTGCTCATGAACGAAATGGAATTCTGCCTCATTTCCATCATCTACGACATAATCCTGGTCAGGTTATGTCTCTTAAATCCCATTTCAAAATGCTTCACACTCATCGTTTTCTACGTGGTTGTCTTGAGACTAGGATTTACTTTCAGATGCACTATTCATCTACAACTGAATTCAGAAAGATCTTTGCTTACAAGAAAACGCTGCAGAAAGCCAAATATTATACCAAATGCAGACCCTACATATCACTGAGCAGGATCTCAATAAAACCAACGAACCCAACCCTCAAACTTCCCTAACCAGTCCTTGTCTGATAAATGGCATTGTACTATGGACTTGATGATGTTTAAAGGTCTCCTCCAACTAAACCCACTCTGATTCTACATTGTTAAGCACTCACACTATTAGCAGAGGTAGCACAGAACACGCTGAAGATAACACACCCTCCTTTCACTGTACACCATCTGCCAGCAAATGGTCACGTGTTCAAAAGAAAGTCCATTTTCAAAGGGTTTCATTAACGATCTTTGGTTAGTAGTCAATTATTAAACAGATGAGGATACATTTTCCACACCTTGATCATAATTTATGGCTATAGAATGTGTTCCCAAGTCTGTGCTAGCAACTATGCCAGTACCTTCCCATGTGTCTTTTCTAGTTATCTTTTAGCTAAGGCAAAGCAAGGTCATAACACATTCCAAGGTGAGCTTGCAAAGTAATGAAGCATGAAAGCATCAGATATGCTTTCTCTGAACACATCAGGGAAAAGGTGGGCAAGAAATCCATACAGGAAACGAACAACAAATAAGGACTGTTCTTTCCATACAGGGACATGTGACAGCATACCAACAAACAAAAGCAACCAATCTGTACTTTGAAGTTTAATGAATTTTCTGATTTTTTTTTTCCTGGGGCTCAGAAGAGCACATGTGAAGAAGAAAAAAAAATAAAATAATCCACCACTAGCAAATCCGAAATCCTTAAGTGAGTGTATAAGACTGAATTTACAAGGTCTTGCAATGACAGGACAAGGGGCAAGGGGTTTAAACTGGAAGAAGGGAGCTTTAGACTGGATGTTAGGAGGAAGTTCTTTACAGTGAGGGTGGTCAGACACTGGAACAGGTTGCCCAGGGAGGCTGTGGATGCTCCCTCCCTGGAGGTGTTCAAGGCCAGGTTGGATGAGGCCTTGAGTGAGCTGTACTAGTGGGAGGTGTCCCTGTCTATGGCAGAGGGTTGGAACTAGATGATCCTTGAGGTCCCTTCCAAACTTACCGTTCTATGATTCTATGAATTTCCACATGCTGAACCCTGCTAACAACTGTTAGTATCTTTCATCTAAACTGAAGGTGCTGATGCAACAGCAAGTGACTGCAGAACAGGTTATGCCAGCTATAGGATCCAATATTCTCCACTCTCACACAGCCCAGAACACCTACCTGTAGACAGTGGCATATAAGTGCTGGGATCCACTCCATATCTCTGCGTGGATGAGCATGACTCACCATAACCAGACCAGTTTAATTACAAAAACATTGTAAATACACAATGAAAATAGTAACTTACA
>VWZE01008283.1:214556-350340 GCA_013396675.1 Eubucco bourcierii
GAGTACCTTAAAAGCCATATTTTCTTGTGTGTTCAGAGCTACCAGGCAAATCAGGTAGCTCAAATGTCAAGTTCACCAAAGGAGCACTCACTCCCCATCTTGTTTCTGGTCCTGAGCAAACACTGTTGCCTGTAACTCTCTTCCTTGTGACCAAAGTGCCAAAAGTTTGCTTTTACACCCAAAAGCAAACTCTTGGTTTTCATGGGCACCCCTTGTACCTTCCCTCCTCCCCCCCTCCNATTTAAATGTGTGAAATTAAGGTTAAACTTAGGAAAATGAGAAATCTGATCATGCTGGATTTGCCTACAAAGCCAAGAGGATGACCTGCAGCCCCACCTCTCGCTCAAATACTGTTAATTACTCAATACAAAAATTTCTCCCTAACATTCAGTATGACTTCATTCCAAATTGTGTTAAATTTTCATCCTTATATAGTGAAGACCTGAGGAAAAATTTCATATCCAGTGGTTTATGGCCAATCACAGCAGGCTAACACTAGTTTTTTCTATTCTGATTTCCCACCTAAATTAAAACATTTTTAAACATTTTATTAGATCATTTTTAATTGCAAAGCAAGCAGAAGTGTGGAGAGGCATGGAAGCAGCAAACCATCCTGGGACATTCTGATAATGTGTTCATAGGCACTAAATTTTAACTTGCATGTTTGGGGAGGGAGACACAACAAGGAGAAATCAGATGACAAATCAGATCTCCTAGCAAAAGCTCCTTCAAAAACATCCAGTGTCATTCAAAATTGAGGTTATTGGCCAGATCATCCCATACAATGGAACAATTAAAGGACAATGACAGCAAAAACCACTTTATCTAATGTGGTTGTGCCGCATTTTGAACAGGGGGTGAAGTCATCCTGCTTTAGGTTATTAAAGCTCTGCAGGATGAGGTAGAAAGCAGAAAGGAAGGGAACTATAATCAAGGATATTTTGCAAGAAAACATAAGCACTATTTTGTCTTTACTGATGAGAACCACAGTACTCTGGGCTCTCCCTGAAGTACTTGGCATCTGCTTAATCTTGTTCCCAAAACCTAAGGAGAGACCTGCTCTGCATTGCCTCATGCAGGTTGTGAATCTAATAAAAACCTGGAATCTCCATTAGCGTTGTTGCTATCCAAACTTTCCCCCTAACGATAAACTTTTTGATGAATTCCTGCAGAAGTGCAGGACTGGTTTTCCACACGTGGAGTAACAGGAACCCCGTCGCTGCCCTTAGCGCCGGCTAAGGAATGCCGTCTCAAAGGCTAAAGTTTGTCTTACCCGCCAGTGATAAAGCCCAGTCTCTCTCCTCTCCTTCCTTTGGAAAAGCACAGCCGCCAGAAAAGGCAGCGCTCTGGGCGGGAACGGACCCCGCAGCACCTCATGGAACATGGGAGAAACGTCCCTTCGTCCCCGCAGCCAACCTGACAGGGCAAGGCGCAAAGCGAAGTGCCCGGGCCAGCCGCGGAGGGCTGCTGGCCGCGGGCTGGGTGCGAAGCTGTGCGCGCAGGACCAGACTGCGCTCCAGCGGCGAGAAGCGGAGGTGTGGCCTGCGCTTGCCAAACCGCACAGGTCACAGCCTGGCTGGCAGGCTTTTCGAATGCCGCTGAAAGACGACGGCGGCACAGCAGGACCAAAGAGGGAAGCCCCGGGTAGGAGGAAGTACAGCTCAGGGATTAAGCCACAAGCTGAAAATTTCCAGTCGACTTGGAGTTCTAGCAACTCGATCTAGGATTCTGGGGCCGTGTTAAACCCTTCCAGAGTTTCGGCACACCCTTAAAAAGCATTTTTAAGAATAAGAATAGAACACTTTAAGATTTCCATCTTACGAGCCTGAAGCAAAACTGAATTCGTCATTGAGTGCTGATAAAAGTTTCAGGGAGAGCCTGAGCAGAGACATAATTTGGTCTGCATTAGGATGTCTCAAGACAGTATTTGACCAACTTTGTCCAACCTCTCAGTGTGTGAGAAGCCTGCACAAGTTCCCCTTTACTCTCAATTTGCATGCAGCAGTCTTGATTTTTCCACCAAAGTTTCTTTTTAAAAATGTACAATAGGTTAGGTAGATTTTAGTCTGTCTTTGAAAAATATTTAAGTAATAAATTGTTTACTAGAAGCACTTGGTTTATTACCTGAACATAAATTCCATCTAAACACAAGGTAGAGCTTCTTTGAGGGTGCACTGGAACAGGTTGCCCAGAGAGGTTGTGGAGTTTCCTATTTCCGAAGTGATTCAAAACCTACCTGTACGCCATCCAGTGCAAACTGTTCTATGCGAACCTCCTCTGGCTGAGAGGTTGAACTCGGATCTCTGGACGTCCTTTCCAACCTCTAGCATTCCATGTGATTCTGTGTGTAACAGCTGCTAACTGGTTTGTCTGGAGACTTTTATTCAAGTGCTTAAACTGAAGCAGCAAATAAAAAAAACTAATTTCAGTGTTTCAACAATTAGAAAGCGGCAGAAAATTATGAAAGTCAGTAACTTAACACGTCACCAGCTCCACACAAACATGAGAATGTGACACGTTCTCAGTAAGGGACTATTCATTAATCATTTCCTGTCATTAGCATCAGCCACTAGACCAGAATTTAAGAAAATTAGTAAAAGCAGAGAGACTAACATTTAGAACAAGAAGTTAGTACTACTTAGGGAATTCAGACTTGGAGCCAAATAGCAAGCAAAAAGCAAACCAAATGGCATTGAAAAACAACCAGCAACAGTTGTAAATCTTTTAGGTTGTACTAAAAGATATGGTAGACACTGGGCTGAAAAAGCAATTTCTTTGCATTTCCATATACTGCTCCATTGAAAGTAAAAACTGTCATGTAAGGGTTTATTTATCTTCAAAACATTGCAGAACTTTGTAGTGTACTTTACCTTGTGAGTGTCCAACTGCATTTAGAAATCAGGCTTACCTGCCATCTGCTGAGAGTCTCTCTCCTCTTCCAATGAAATCTCAGCAGAGACACCCCAAGTTTGTATGTAAATTTCTCTTGAATTTCTCAAGATAAAGCTCTTTAGAGCATATGCTTAAGAATTGTTTCAGTCTTCAGACCATTCATTAGCAAACTGTGTGCAGTTTCAGCTATCTGCAGACACTTCTGGCAGTGAACTTCATATCCAAAGCTGCTTACTTCCATCATTTCCTAGCAGACTAAAACAGGCAACCAAAACAGGTATCAAAACACAAGGCAGCAGCTTTACTTCTGCTTGAATTAGCATCCCTACAGTGTTAAAAGGTGGAGTATATCTACATTTCATTATTTTTTAATCAGCAAGCATGAACAAATGACACCATCACTAACTATACTATCTAGTACTTAAAATGTTCATAGGTATCACAAGGGATCCCTTTTGCTCTCATGAGTAGCACTAACAGAAGATCTGAGAAGCAGCTGTTCTTCCTAATTAGAAGAGATGATTTCAAAGGATGCTACCAACATTTCTCTTTGGGATTTTTCTGTGTCAAGTCAGTCATCATCAGAACAAAGAAATAAATGATTGTTCTTCAGCACTAGTATCTCCCATTTCTATAGAACAGAAAAACTGAAGATCTCTATTCTACCTCCAACATTCAACCAGTCTGTGACCTACAATTCAAGCAACTGCAATCTAAACCTCTCAATCTAAACATTTCATGGTTTGGTGTCACGGAGTTCAACAACCCTCTTCATCCCAAAATAGTATTATCACCACTAACAAACAATTTGTCAGTAATTTTACTGCTCTCTAATAAGTACATATTTAATGGTATAAGACTTTCAAAAACATTATTCAGAGAGAATACAAAAGTGGGTTTAGTAGGATTTTCAGAACATTCATAAGCATCCTATAAACTTACAGGCTTCTAAACTGAAGATGAGAAGTGATGGCAGCTCTCATAGGACATGAAATCATTTCGATGGCATACATGACAGCAGGAGTGATAGTTGGGTCTGACTTCCAAGAGAAGGTGAGGATTAATACATTAAAAATAATAATCTACAGCAGCCTAGAGAACCTTAACTGCACAATGACGGAAACGCACTGGTTCACAATCTTTATTACAATCTATTGCTTTAGAGAAACCTGCTGTATGGTTAGTAAACCCAAACCACACTGTAAGAACCAACAACAATAAATAAATTTAAAAAAAAAATTACAGCACAAACCACATCCGTGTAAAAGGTATGCAGTGGATGTGAACAGAGGCACAACTTTAACCATGTAAGCAAGCACAATGAAAATCCTCATATGGGAGCATAGCTTTCCCAGTGGCAGATAATAAAGGTAAATGAAAAACAGACTGAGACAGGTAAAAATCAAACCCATATTGTCATACCTGTATACAAGTAATACAGGGCCTTTTTAAATATCCCTCTTTCATTTCTCAATAATCTGTAAACACAACTCTCCCAAACTACCTTCCCTCTGTACCTGAACTAGTATATAAAGACCTATACAGAATGTGCAAATCCAATGTAAGTATTTTTTAGGCTCTCTCCTTCAAACAGAAGAAATACAAGGTTAAAAACATTAACACCACAGATTCCCCCTTTCCCTAGCATCTGCAAAAAGACATCAGCAGCTCTATTGCCCAAGACATCCAAGTACAGAAGCAGAAAAACACTGGTTCAAGGAATCCAGAAGAATGCATGGCATATGAACAGTAAATAGAGACACATGTGGAAAGGGAGAAAACAGCTGTCAAGGAAAAAAAAAAAAAAAAAAGCTATTGGCACTGGTAAATGTAAGTGAATTAGAACTTCTGTAAAGCTATTGGCACTGGTAAATGTAAGTGAATTAGAACTTCTGTCAGCCTTCTGTTCCTAAATACACTTGTGTCTTAAGTAAACCTAAAATGTTAATTGAGATCACTTTACACCTTAGGCAGACAGGCTTTATTCATCTGCTTGTTTATCAAGAGGTGGTATCAGGTAGTTACATGCCATACTCCATATTACTTAAATAATTACTTATTTCTAAGTACTGTTAGATCAAGATGTTGAGAGTCAAACAGTCACTCTGTCCTGTTACTTGCTACTGATGCCTTTTCATAACTGCACAAATACTTTCTGCACTGATCAAACATTTTATAATCCTTCACATCAATCTGACAAAGTCCATGAAAAAATAGGTTAGACAAAAATGTTACAGCCTACAAGGAGTCTGGTACAATCTAGTTCTCGTAGTTAAGTCTTGTGGACTAAGAGTAACTTAAGAACAGTACCACCCAGTGGAGAACACAGTTGTAGAGCATTTTGAGAGCTGTTGAAATAGTCTAGATTTTACTTCAATGCTGGAAAGTGAACCACAGACCAAAGAACTAATACACACAAATCTCAAGCGTAGCCTAAAAGCTCAAGCAGCAACTATAGTTCACTCCCTTCAGAAGTTGCTTTACAGGGTGTTCTTCGCTTTTTGGTGTGAGTGTATAAGTGAACTTCTTCAAATTAGTCTCTGAGCTTCCACTCATACCAGAAGTGAGCAGATTCAGTGAAAACAAGACACAAGTTAATTCAATTTACAGCTCTCAAACTAAAGAGAAAAAAAGCTTAGTAGTGGTATCTAATGTTTGTCTGAGTGCGTCCTGTGGAACTTCTTATGAGAAGGTCAGGCAGTAACACTGAATACCAAAAAAAGATTCCCTTGGCTAGCACTTTAACATTCCCATTACTGAGATGAAAGTATAATTTTATTTTCTAGGTCCCAGGTATAGGCACAGAAGCCCTCTCTATGCCAAACACCTGCTGATCTCCATGTAACACTCATACAGCTGCAAATATTTTAATGGAGTTTTCTTTTTTGAAGAACTATTTACATACGAGGCCAAATCACAACACTGTCACCCCAAGAAAGTAAGTTTTATAGTAAAACTTGACTCGTGGTCAATGCCCAACAGTTGTCTGACAACTCATTCACAAGGCTGGAGTGCAATACAAAAACCATTAGAAAAAAAATCAGTTTCTGTTCTTCATCTGAGTACTGAGAGGTTCAGTGTAGCCATCAGCACTGTAACAGGATGGTTAACAGCATTTTCTAGTAAATCAGCATTGCCAGATAGGTGCAGTCGGTCCACAATACAAATGACTTCTACCCAGTGGAAGAGAACCTAGCAACAAGCCTCAAAAGTCTTGGAGGCATCAACTGCAAGTTGTCAGTTCTCAGTGTCATATGAATGTTGGGATGAGGTCAGGTGTCCAATGTGTTGACTTCTTTGGAGCAGAAATAATGCACAACTATTGCATTAGGGTATCGAGCAAATGCACTGTGAAGAGAAAACACAAAAATCAACTGTTAATACACAGTTTTCCTTGTTCAAACAAGAACAGTCAAGTTGTGCACAATCAGGAACAGGTACTTAAGTGATAGTACCTGTTTGTTGTTTAAAATTAGAACCTGGATATATTATGGAAAAAGATCACACAGAATAATTCTATGGATTTTTGAAAAGTTAAGTTTTTAAAAAGTAGTATGTATTTCTATTTCTGTAGGTACACTTTACCTTGAAGTCACTGGTAACAAAGACTGGGTGACACCTTGACTTGCTTGTTCTTCAAAATCTTGTTTAACTTAACAGCAATAGACAAATCTCAGGCAATCAAAACATTACTGCATGTGCCAATTTCAAATCTGATGCTACATGCTACATGCTCAAAGCAAACCCACTTGAATTTGCACAGCAGTAAATGTACTTAGACCTATGTGCATTTAAATGTTTTTGAAAAAGCAGATTTCCCTATCATTCTGAAAGCTATTGATAGAAGAGTTCACATCAGTAACAGCAACAATGAGTAAGTGACATAGTATTTCACTAGACTTCAAAGGGGAAAAAGAAAAAATGCACAGAAAATTTGCATTTTATACTAACCTACTAGGACTGGTAGAAGAAAAGTTGACATCAGCCTATCAAGTGAGTTAGTTCTACATTTAGATGCCTTAGGGATAATAAGGCTGCAAAATGGTCATCAGCCAGGGAACCAGGAAGCCATCAGATACTAGAAGCTATTTTCAAATTCTGCATGAGAAGCAATTTTCTGCCTTCTAGAGTTGTGAAAAGGTCTCAGGAGTTTCTGAAGGGACCTGGCTCTGCTTTAGAGAATGCACAGTTCCAAATCTTGCACTAAACTTGGCTGACTAAAGCTCTGATGTTTTCCCAGCCCCGAGATGAGCAATGTTGTTTGTAATTCCCTTTTCAGAGGACTCCCCTGTGCATACACACATTTCAAGTTTTGCATCACTTTTAGTTTATGTGTACCAGATCCCAAGTTTTAAGGTATATGCTCTCTTACCTGTTACCTATCTTCTTTTTACATACAGTGCACACCTTCTCCTCTGTAATAATGCACTTCACTTGCTGATGCAGGATCCGCTCCTCCTGGACCTAAAGAAGAATAAAATTTTTAAAACTTGCTTAAAAAGCAATGTCACATCCACAGCTCCCTTCTCATCTGGTGAAACTGAAAACTGTCACCATCTGACAGGTTGAAAGAGTTGGAGGTTTTCAGCATGAAGATGAGTAGACTTCAGAAAGATCTCATAGCAGCCTTCCAGTATTTGAAGAGGTCCTACAAGATAGCTGGAGAGGGATATTTTAAAAGGTTTGTAGTGACACAATGAGAGACAATCAATCAGAGAATCGTTTTGGTTGGGAAAGACCTTCAAAAGATCATCAATCAAACCACTATCTAACTACCAAGTCTGATGATAAACCACATCCCTTAGAACCACGTCTGTGTGTCTTTTAAACACCTCCAGGGATGGGGATTCAATCATCTCCCTGGGAAGCCTAGTCCAGTATTAGTGAACATTTCCAGTGAAGAATTTTGTTCTAATATCTAACCTAAAACCCCACTGGTGCAACTTGAGGCTATTTCCTCTTGTCCTATCCCTTGTTACTTGGAAGAAGAGAGCAAGCCTCACCTCACTACAAACTCTTTTCAGGTAGCTGTAGAGGGTGATAAAGTCTCTCCTCAGTTTCCTCTCTTGCGGGCCAAATAATCCCAGTTCCCTCAGTCATTCATCATAAAACCTGTTCTCCAGACCCTTCAGTAGCTTTGTTGCCCATCTCTGGACCCACTTCATCACCTCAGTGTCTTGTAGTGAGAGACCCCAAATTGAAGGCAATACTCAAGGTATGGCCTCACCAGTACTGACTACAGGGCCACAATCAACTTTTCCAGTCCTCACTTGTCATATTATTCCTAAAGGATGCTGTTGACCTTGGCCACCTGGACACATGCTGGCTCACGTTAAGCTGGTTGTTGACCAGTACCCCCAGGTCCTTCTCTGCCAGGCAGCTTTCCAACCCTGTGGCATTGCATGGAGTTGTTGTGACCCAAGTGCAGAACTCATCACTTGGCCTTGAATCTCATACCACTGGCCTCAGCCCATTGATCCAGCTGGACCAGGTCCTTCCTTAGAGCCTCCCTGCTTTCAAGCAGCTCAGTACTTCTCCCCATCTGCAAACTGACTGAGGGTGCACTCAATCCCCTTACCCAGATCACTGATAAAGATATTGAACTGTCCCCAATACTGAACCCTGGGGAATGCCACTTGTGACCAGCCACCAGGCAGTTTTAACTCCATTCACCACCACCCTTTGGGCCCCACCATCCAGCCAGTTTTTAACCCAGTGAAGCATCCAGCCATCTAAGCCACGAGCAGACAGTTTCTCCAGGAGGATGCTGTGGGAAATAGTGTCAAAGGTTTCATAAAAAACAAGGTACAACATCCACAGCCAACGGTTTCACACTGGAAGAAGCCAGAATTAGATTAGACCTTGGGAGATTCTTTGCAATGAGGATAGTGAGGCACGGGAACAGGCTGCCTAGAGTAACCTGTACTAGCGGGAGGTGTCCCTGCCTATGGCAGGGGGTTGGAACTAGATGATCCTTGAGGTCCCTTCCAATCTTACCATTCTATGATTCTATGAAATTGGGGAGGCTCCAACCCTGGAGTTGTCCAAAGCCAGGTTGGATGGGTGTAGGTCTGGTAGAAGCTCTCCATGCCCACGACAGAAGGGTTGAAACTACGTGATCTTTAAGGCCCCTTCCACCTCTAACCATTGTAGGATTCCATGAATTTTCAGTGGCTATATCTACATTAGCAAGTTGTATGACACAAAAGAAGCATACCTGGAGAGCACAGCAAGTGGTATTGAACACCTAAAACCCACACTGTGAGAACTGCGGGCCTTTACTGTCAGCTAGTCTCATCCACAAACGAAGGTATTCTAACCACTAAAGGGTGCTCAGATGGACTACTAAACTGTGTCCTCTGGTTTAGTTTATCTGTAAGAAATCCAGTTTGTGCTCTCCAAGATCATCCTGCAGTGTACACCAGAGCGCAGTGAAGCCAGAGACTCACAAAGACATCCACCCCATCCAAACTAAAATGAATGTATTTGTCATCTCGATAGAAAGGGACATTCAGCCTACTTGATGCACCACCTTCAGGGACACTACAGCACCATCTGGAGGATACATATTCCATACCAGCAACAGTTAATTTAAACACTGAACATCTGTTTTAAAGCACCGTTCCAATAAGTGACAGGTGGTAGATACTTACCCTCAGAAACTCCGCATGAAGAAGATTCTTGAGTACTTGATTAAATCTTTTCTTCTGGGCATTTTCTTCAAGGACTTTCTCTAAGAAGATTCGAATCTCACTAATCTGTGTATTTGCTGGGAGTAGGTTTATCGCCTGGAGCAAAATGCATTTGGTTAGGAAAAATTTAAAAAGAAAAAGAGAAAAAAAAATAGAATAGAAACTAAAACATTTAGACTGACACTGTTTCAATCTTGCCTGCTCCAGTACCCTGTCACCTCCTGGGTCCTTATAGGTATTTCTTACCTTGGTGGTATCCAGTTTGCTGTGATGTAGTTCCAAAACCTGCAGAGCAGCCTGCAGATTGGCTTGAGGCTCCAGCACTTCCATCTTGATCGGTCCCAGGCAATGAACACTGGGTGGGGAGAGATACATCCGGAGCAGAGACAGATAGACCTGTAGCACAGAAAAAGACAGTTCAGAAACCACTGCATACATCCACAAATGACAGTACTGGTAGAATAACAGAATTTACCAGGTTGGAAAAGACCTTCAAGATCATCATATCCAACCTATCACCTAACCCTTCTAATTAACTAAACCATGGCACCAAGCGCCTCATTCAGTCTCCTTCTAAACACCTCCAAGGACAGTGACTCCACCACCTCCCCAGGCAGCCTGTTCCAATGCTAATCATTCTTTCTTTGAAGAACGTCTTCCTAACATCCAGCCTAAACCTGCCCTGGTGCAGTTTGAGGATGTGTCCTCTTGTTCTGTCACTGATTGCCTGGGAGAAGAGGCCAACCCCCACCTGACTACAGTCTCCTTTCAGGTAGTGGTAGGTAGAGAACAATAAGGTCTCCCCTGGGCCTCCTCTTCTCCAGGCAGAACAACTCCAGCTCCCTCAACTGCTCATGATAGGGCTGTGCTCCAGTCCCCTCACCAGCCTTGGTGTCCTTCTCTGGACACACTCAAGCACCTCAACACTTTTCTTCAATGGAGGGGCCCAGAACTGGACACAATACTCAAGGTGTGGCCTAACCAGTGCTGAGTACAGAGGCAGAAGGATTTCCCTGGTGCTGCTGGCCACACTGTTCCTGATCCAGGCAGGATGCCATTGGCCTTCTTGGCTGCCTGGGCACACTGCTGGTTCATGCTCAACTGGCTGTTGACCAGTACCCCCAGGTCCCTCTCTGCCTGGCTGCTCTCTAGCCACTCTGTCCCCAGCCTGTAGTGCTGCATGAGGTTGTCATGGCCAAAGTGCAGAACCCCTGTCCACCTACACAAACTCTGACTTTACAAGTCAGAAGTCCCTAATATGGTATGTATAGTCTAACAGATGCTTACTGGAAGACTGCAAAGATGAAGCTACTTACATCTTTGTTACCATCTTTGTTTCTGTCATAATGTTTATGGCAGTAGCTAGAACAAAGA
Source organism: Eubucco bourcierii (assembly GCA_013396675.1). Classification (NCBI taxonomy): domain Eukaryota; kingdom Metazoa; phylum Chordata; class Aves; order Piciformes; family Ramphastidae; genus Eubucco; species Eubucco bourcierii. Next base: position 225,515 of record VWZE01008283.1, read on the forward strand.
AGAAATCAAGTGAAATTCAGGGACAGTTTTCAACCCTAGTCCATAAAAATTAACATTTAAATGCTTCAGTTACTGAAGCCATCCAAGTTAGATGACCATACATCCACTTCCAATCAATTAATCAAATTGCACAACAAAATGACACCATTACTCTGCATTTCATTGCTGAGAAAAGGTAGGTTTTGTGCAAGTCTGCCATTTCCAATTAGAAAAGGGAGGTTTTGTGCAAGTCTCCCCTTTCCAATCAACTTCCAGAGTTTTAATGCAGAGTCTAAATTCAATTCAGCTCCATAAGAGTGAAAAAAGACATTTCCAATCAGCATATCACAGCATAAAAATGTATGTGAATATATCTAATTACTGTAACTGAAACACAAAGAGAAGGTGTTCATTAGTGTACATTGCATAATGAGATTTAACATCACCTAACAGGCATTTGCTTAAACCAGTTTTAAAAAAAGCTATGTTGAATAGGTCCCAGTGTTCAGATACACCTGCTAGTATCAGGGAACTCTATCTTCACTCAAGTACTTCAAATTCACTCAAATTCCCTGACATGACACACCTGGCAAAATGCTGCACCTTTCCCAGAGAAGATTCTGCTAACTGAAGGAGTTTAACTTTGCATCTGGACTAGTGAATGCTTCTCCAAAGAGAAAGGAAGCAAAATAACATGCAGAAGTTCACAAGCTAAGTTCAGTTCAAAACTAAGAACTCACTGATGACAGTCAGACTGCTCTGCAAAGTGCCATGACATAACAGCATGAAAAGGTAAACCTCAAAGGGACACCATCAGCATCTGTAATGAACAGATGCCTGGAAGAGTCAAGAAAACGTGAAAATTTACAAGACCCTTAAGGCTTACAACGCTCATGCTCCATAGTCACATTTCATCACACATGGCAGTAGCAAGCCTTGCAATAAATAAGTAAATAAACCAACCAAGCCTTACTTTTCAGCCATGCTGGTGTCCTTCAAAATATGAACATAAATAAACAGAGCTTGCTCATGTTTCCCCATACGGCCCAAGAGCAGAGCACGTTCTTCTAGAAGACCTAGTGATAGCATACAGGATTAGTCATTAGCTACATGGAGAAACAACAACATAAGCTCCATTAGTGACCAGACCAACAGAAGGGACTATATAAACTGTAGTCTGAGCACAGGTTAAAGTATCACAGTATCACCAGGGTTGGAAGAGACCTCAAAGATCATCAAGTCCAACCCGTTACCACAGACCTCAAGACCAGACCATGGCACCAAGTGCCACATCCAAACCCGCTTTGAACACCTCCAGGGACGGTGACTCCACCACCTCCCTGGGCAGCCCATTCCAGTAGCCAATGACTCTCTCAGTGAAGAACTTTCTCCTCACCTCCAGCCTAAACTTCCCCTGGCACAGCTTGAGACTGTGTCCTCTTGTTCTGGTGCTGGTTGCCTGAGAGAAGAAAGCAACCTCCTCCTGGCTACAACCACCCTTCAGGTAGTTGTAGACAGCAAGAAGGTCTCCCCTGAGCCTCCTCTTCTCCAGGCTAAACAATCCCAGTTCCCTCAGCCTCTCCTCATAGGGTTTGTGCTCGAGGTCTCTCACCAGCCTCGTTGCCCTTCTCTGGACACGTTAAAGTACCTCAATGTCCTTCTTAAACTGAGGGGCCCAGAACTGAACACAATAGTCAAGGTGTGGCCTAACCAGTGCAGAGTACAGGGGGAGAATGACCTCCCTGCTCCTGCTGGCCACACTATTCCTGTAGCATTGGAATTCCAAGTAGCATTGGAATTGTAAGCCTACTTCACACTAGTCTCAGTAACATTTTATGAATTTTAAAGTAACCTTAAGAAACAATTAACTTCAGATCTGCTGAGCAATCTGGGTTCACCAAAAAGTTAGGCTAAATATTTAAATGATGGGAGATGCCACAAAGTCTTAGGCCAAAGACACAGGAATCCTGCAGACTGGTAAAATCAACTGTGCCAGCAAAGAGCAGAGTGAATGTACACACCAGTGACCTACAGCTGCAGTCACCCTCTCCGTTTCTAATTACCATGATTCTGCAGTAAGTGAGGAGGTTTTGCTGTACAATGCAGTACACTAGGGTTTAATTAACTTACAGAAACTGAACTCACCATCAAAGGGGAAGTCACTAATTAGTCGACCAGGTTCATACCAGCTAGACTTCTCCAGAAAATGTAGAAGTTTTTTCCGGTAATCCCCCAGGTCTCCTCCTTCCTCCCCAGCAGGCACTGGAGTTTTATCTACACAGAAGACATGACATAAGCCACAGTATTACAACTAATTCACTACATCAATACACAGAAGACAAACAGATCACAAGGAACCACCAAATGGGCTGGGATTCAGATGCACCTGTCAAATTACTTCAGCTCCTTAAAACACCTCAGGTGGCTGGTTAAACGGTAAACTTGCTTATTCAAGACCATTCCCTAGACTCAATGTGCAGAATTCAAGGAGCAGTAGCTGCCACTCCACTTAGACATGAACAAAGTATCACTTGTTCCCTTAATGTCTCTAAGAAAACAACTTAACTTGAACAACAAACATTGTGTATTTGTAGGGAGGTCAAATTTCTTCAGCATTTGGGATCCCATCTTCCTCTGGATGTGAACAGGAAAGGCACACAGCAAATGACTGTGAAGGTTCCCCTACGCTGTCCCAAGCCCCTGGCCTTCCCACCAGAAATAGTTAAACATACCTGCAGGAAAGGAATTGAGATATTCTTTCATTAAGCTCTGCACTTTCTCACAGTACAGTTGGATCAGGCAGTTGTGAAAGTCTGCACCGGTTTCTTCCCAGACATCAATGATGTGCTCCTGTAAGCAGATGTTCAAGTTCAGCTACAGGCACTTCCTCTGGGAAAAGATTTGTTACAGGAAAGCAAAAGTCCTATTCTTGCCATCACCAAGTTTGACCTCATAATTTCATGTATTTTAAACATTTTTTTGTTGCTCAACTTCTGGCATTCTCCAAGGCATCGTCAGGTTTCACCGCCTTAGGAACCACAGACTTACAAATAACTTGCACTGAATGTAATACAGAAATAGAGATTGGGTGCTTACCAGATAAGGAATAGTCAAGTTTTTAAAATTTTCTATCAAGAAACTGAGCACTTTGTCTCGTGGCAAAGCTTCCACTTCAGGGAGGTCTTCCGTAAATATCTGTTAAACAGACATGATTTTTACCAAATCTAAGTGCCACAGTCTATTTCCTCTGAGGCACTGAAGCCCAGCAAACCATCACATGTTTCAAAGAGTAAGCTCAAGAAATGCACAAATAAAAAATCTGAGCATTTATTGATGCACACTCAGAAGCAATCTTGTACCTGAAAGCATTAACAAACACTTCTGCCTTAGTTAATACTCTTCTTTCACAGTGCCTAACACCTCCCACCTAATAAAGTCAATTCTACAGCACAGAGAAACGGGAAAATAAAAAAGACAAAATAACATTTGACATATAAATACTCAATTAGGTTTTTGTACAAAAAGCACAACAGTAACATTAAATGCTGTGTCAAAGGTTCCTAACTACCTATAACAAGATAAGGTATTCCAAGACAGAAAAAGTGTAAGAAAACTGCATAGTTATCCTGCTCTATCTACCACTAATCTTACCACAATACCAAACACAGAAAAAACAAATTATACACTTAATTGGATATACTTAATTTAGGAATAGATGGTTTCTTACACTGAGTTTTCCCAATGCCATATGCCTCACTAAGAATTTCAATGGCAAAGTGCCTGTTTCAACTACACTTACCTTCAGTCCATCTTCAGGAAAATCTCTTAGCACCCAGACAGAGTAAGAAAATACCAAGTGCAAGTTCTCTGTGCCTGGAATGCAAAAAACAGCAGTGCTCAATATCACCCACAACACAAGCAGATGCTTTCAAAGCCAGCAAAGCATAATTTACAGAAAGAATCTGACTGGTTTTCTCCCTGCTCAAATCAAACAGATCACCCATTTTGGGCTAAAGTCACAATTTAATTACTTTATAAACAGGATTTCAAACAGAAACAAGAATTAACTCAAATACTGAATGTCAACAAACGTCAAGAGTTCTGACCAAACCCAAGCTCAGTTGCCTTAATCACATTCCTAAAGTCTTCCCTTACAATTTGTTTTTATTAAGGCAGAAAAAACAATGTACTTTTCACTTGCATAATTTCTTTCAGCAGAAGATACCCCTGGCCCTGATGATCATTAATGTCCCTTCCATCCCAAGCCACCCTATGATTTCAAGCCTGCCAGTCTAACGACTCCCACAGCAAATGATCAAACATTTCAGAACAAGTAGTAAAGGATCACAGTATTGAAGTAACTGGCATAGAAACTAAAGAATAGGTAGTAACTTGTTGACTTTTAGGAACATTTAGGACCTGTCCCTTGACAAGAATACTTTCACTTGGACAATCTGGTTCACAAAGTTGATAAAACATCTCAGGAAAACGTGACTTCTTGTTCTCCCTCCCTATCAGAGTCACCAAAGCACTGGGGGAACAATGCAACAACACAGCTATTGAAGACAAACCTTCAATCCTATGAAAAAGCAGCCACTGCTTGCTTTTCTTCATCCCACAGTACCATGAGCTACTTTTTAAATATTTAAAACAAAGAGCATTTTAAAAAACAGTCGATAAACACTATAGAGCAAAACGTTTAAAAGAGCCTCTGCAAGAGCAAACGTCAAAGCTTCAGAAACCAGTCACTTGGCAAAGAGCACTAAGGTTGCAGGTCTAATTTCACTGAAGTTCAACTGACTTTCTGAATTAACAGGGCACTGTACAGAAATGGGCTTGCTAGTCTCACTGAGAATATACAAAGGACAGGACAAGCACAGGAGTAAGTTCACAGTTCACATGTAGAACGAGACACAGAAAAGCAGGTCTAACTCCTTAATAAACAAACATGAGTTTAATTAGAACAGCTTCTTTACAAAACACTAGTCAAGCTGTCTTTGCTGCAATCACGACCAGATCAAACATGAAGTATGAACTCACAACCTACTGGTTTCCTCTAAGCAGGGCTGGTAAATCATCACTAGAAGAAAATTCAGAATACTGTGGCACATTTTCTACCAATGGTAATTTTTATTCACAAATGTTTTCCAAGAAGATATTCAAGTTTCAGCAAGACATTCGAAAATTAATCCTTGAAGTCTATATTACACAAGAAACCAGAGAAGATGACAAGCACATCCTTGACCTTGATAGCCTCAAGAAAGTTGCTGAACACTAGAATGGTCACTAAGCCAATTAACATGAACATCTTCACAAAAACAGTGCTCTGCTTTACAGAATCACAGAGCTTTAGAGGCTGGAAGGGACCTTAAGAGATCATTGAGTCCAACCTCCCTAGCAAGGCAAGATCCCCTACGGTAGTTCATACAGGAACGCATCCAGGTGGGCTTTCAAAGTCTCCAGAAAAGGAGACTCCACAACCTCTCTGGGCAGCCTGTTCCAGGGCTCTGTCACCCTCACTGTAAAGAAGCTTCTCCTCATGTTGAGGTGAAACCTTCTATGTTCTGAGTTTGTAGCTGTTGCTCCTTGTCTTATTGCTGCTGACCACTGAAAAGAGATTGGCCCCATCCACTTGACACCCACCCCTCAGATATTTGTGTACATTGATCAGATCTCCTCTCAGTCTTCTCTTCTCCAGACTAAACAGCCCCAGGTTTCTCAGTTTCTCTTTGTGGGGGAGATGCTCAAGTACCCCAATAATCCTCACAGCTCACACTCACCCAAATGCTGGAGATACTGCACTGTCCTCTCATGACCCTTCAAAGGTGAGTTGGCTTTCTTAGACTGATCCACTAGTACCTGTAAGGCTGTCAGAACAACAAAACAAAGGTTAATTCCTTTGTAACCACAAGGATCATTCCAACCTGAAGCACAAAAAAAAACCAAATCTGAGCATTTTTTCCTGTTTTACTAACAGAGACAAAAAAAATATTTTGTTTTAAACACAGCCCAAACCAGGAACAAGACTGATTTAATCACTAGACTCACCCAGAAATAAAGTTTCTTCAGAATATTGTCTGTCACTGAAGTTAAAACTGAATACTACGAAAAAATGCTCCTATCCCTTTGCCACTCCCCATCCTAATTTCACACCTACCTTTCTCATGCAGACCTTTCTTCTCATAGAGGATTATCAGCTCACTGTATTTGTGTGCCTTCTTTAGCACATGCTCACTCTCCTCAATATGGCAGTGATTGTTCTCCAAACGTAGCAATGGTGCCACCAGTGCTACATTTGTCTGCAAGCAAAAACAGAGCACTTGAAAATACTTTTAATGGGTATGTCCTAAGTTTTTAGTACAAAACATGAACTGGGAGGAGGGAAGGAAAATAAAAGCCTTACAGAATAAAAAAGGGACAGCTTAACACTTTAGAGTAACACACAATCATTTCCATAACTTGTTGAGATAGGAACAACACATCAGAGCTATTCCCCTTTGAGAACAGACATCAGCTTTGAAAAACATTCTTGAGAACAAAGATTGTACCATCCTGCATTTAACAGTACAAGGCAACACAAGCAGCACTCATTAGAACTCACAAATACACAGGTGTGGCCAGATTCTTTTAACAGAGACAGCACCAGAAACAGACACATCTACTTTATTCCTTGAAATTACTTCCTGACCAGTGAACAAATTCGCTAACACTAAAGTTCCACAGTTTGTTTTTGGACCAAATACAGATGGCTGTGCAAGAAATTCTGAAGTAGTTCCTTATCCCCAAACATTTCAGTCTGAAGTTCCAACAGAGCCCTTCATGCTAAAGGAAAGGTCTCAGGCTCAGGAAAAAACTCACATGGAGGTAGCACTTTAATAGGGTGGTATCAATGATTTGTAGCAGTTTCTTTTTGGACTTGATAGTGGGTGTTCCTTCCATAAGGGGCGAGGTACTGGACTGATGGTCAGAATCATTCAGTTTCTTCACCAGCTGATTTCTTTTCTGCAGGGCACCAAACGAAAAAAATTAACAGGAAAAGGCCATGAACTTCTCATGGCCATCCCACCTCAGCACATACGAGGCAGTAAGTAAAAAGACTAAATTAAACTGATTTAGTAATTTGTTTTAATCAATTGTTTCCTACAAGATTTTTGTTGTTAACTACTCAATGCATCACCTTTCCAGTCACATTTGGGTGTACATATTTGCATTGCAAAACTAGTTTTGCCAGATGTCCAGACTTGAGAAAATAGAATGAAATTTTGTTAATCTAAACAGAGACACTTTAACAGACATTTTAAAATTTGGGTAAGAAATTACCTATTGTATTACTAGGCACAAAAAACTACCCTACTTCAGACAGAAGTTTCCTTTTAAGTCTATTAAGAACAGCATCAGATTCCAATTACAACAGAATAAAGAGGACAGGAAATTACATTAGCCACTGCCTTCTGTTCCACTTCTCAAATAATGCTTTTGACCTGTCACTCCTAGATAAAGGACCCTTAACAAGTCACCGAAATGACTAAGAGCTCAAGTCCTCTTCAGAAGGATGTTAGAAGTAAAATACTGGACTCACATTGAGATCTGGTCCATAACTGAATTTTATCCAGTGCTCACAAAAGTCACATCTGGTATCTCCTACATATCTGGGCAGCACATTGTATCTTCCAGTTCCCCTGCATTCTCTGTAGCTGCTGCCATAGTTTCCAACCACAAAGACAGCCCATTAAGGTTAGTGTGACAGAGATGGAGTTGGCTTACTGCTTCCTTCACATCAGTTAACCAACAAAGTACACTGAAACTGAATAACCCTGCTCTAAAAGCAGACATTGGAGCACTCACTTGAGTTAAGTAGTCTATCAGAGCTAAATGTGCCTTTTCCAGCTCTGCCCCAGAGAGCCCTGGTAGGGGGTTGGGATACTGTAGCTGTTTCCTGTAATCTGTGGGCAGGAGGTCAGGATACAGACCCATCACATGAGTGGGATCTAAGCAAAAAATAACTAGTATTAGTAACCATTCATAACATCATTTTTTGCAAACTCTTAAACGTGTAATTTTTGAGTAGTTTTCCAACAGATCATTTCTATGTCCACAAGGTTTCAGATAACAGAATTTATTACAGAAAGGAAGCTAAAACAAGGCAAAAGAAGCAAGAGAAAGACTGTTTCAAAGTCCAAGCACAAGTTTCAACCTATGCACTTGGCACACCTGGAGTACAAGTCACTGTTATAATCAGTATTACTGCAGAATCCCAGCATTACCAACTCTGGAAGTAGGGCAGGATTTCTATGAACAAGCAATATTTTAAGAGAAGATTTAGCGTGCTTTTGAAACAAGAACTGAATAACACCATCTGTATCTAACAAGCATTCGTTTTCACTGAGTTCAAGCAAACTCAAAATTACTGCCTTCTAATTTAACATGAAAATATTCTGTCTTTTTCTTTCATTGTAGCTTTCCACGTAGCACCATCAAAACAAGTAGTTAGAGGTTTAAACGCACAAGGGACAAGTTGTCGCCAATAAAACAACCTCAGTCTAAAGACTTATTTTATGGCACAATCCAGTCTTTAGCCCTAGTATGAATCAGAGGTACCTAGTATGGTACAATCCAGCAGTCCTAGTATGAACCACAGGAAAAGCATCAGAGATTATTCTGACTTCCAAAAGCACAGAAAATCTATCCAACTCCAGAAGCTTTGTCCAGGAAACAGGATTAAGGATCCTCAGACTACAGATACTCCTTATTTTTCACTCCACGTTGCACGCAGGCTTTTGGCAGCTGCAGAAACCTTCCTTTTTAAAGGTCTGTGTATATGTTTTGCATGTGGTATGACAGCTGACAATAGAAGTATCTTCTGCACAGAGGGCAAATTCATGATTTAACTTAACTGAGTGAAACTAATTTAGTACTATAACCAGTCTCACAAATAAAAGATAAATACTTGCTTTGGCTATCTGCCATTCACAGAGCACTTGTCTGCGCAAGACAACACTGTTTAAAAACAAAATCCAAAAAAACCACCCCAGCAAACAAACCCCCACACAACAGGCTTTGAGCTTCATTTCATTCCTTCTAACCTAGGTGTCTCAAGGGGAACCCAAGCATTTACCTGTACCAAGTTTGGCAAAAACTTGCATAGATTCCTCAAAGCGCTTCTGGCAGAAGAGGTTGAAGGCAAAAAGGTTCTTTATGTGGTGAATTTGTTGTCGCTTCTCATTATCTGAATCATCCTTCATTTCCTACATGCATACAAATTAAGGAACATGAAAAACCCTCAGACCTCACATGAGAAGGAAACACTCTAGAAATAACAGTATAATCCTTTGGAAAGAGCAAGAAGAAAAAAGGTAATCTTGCAAAATTAACACCTCTGAGGATGATCCTCAGATGCTATGCTTATTGCATCAGACATAACTTGTAAGGTTTGAAAGACATCTCTGGTTACCTACATACTTGCTCTATCACAGCGACTATCTCTTCACTCATTTGACTTTGCTAATTTTATTTTCAAGTTAGCAGCACAAGGTGCAATTAATTCATTTCAGTATAGTTCCAGGAAGTTTATGGAAAGCAGAAAATCTAGAAGAGTAAGAGTAATATGACTGAACATACGGTTTCCGCATTTCTAAGAAATTATTATGTTTCAGGACTAATATGGAAGGCAGCTACAAGAAAATGTGGCAATCAGACAAAATAAAAGACATAACCAGCAAAACTGCTTGCAAGAAGTCTGAAGACTTTGTAGCCAGTTGGACTAAAAGAAAGTCGCCAATTAAACAGCTAAGAGAAAACTGTTCACGTACAAGGTATCTCAAAACCTAAGCCACAGTAGGTCAACATGGAGAAACAGCAGCACAAAACTTAAAACCTACCTTGAAAAAAGGCTAGAGTTCACCAGTTTGTGCAAAGCAGACAGGAGGGATGTTAAACTCCTGGGCTAGCTACAGTAAACCTCCTTTTGTGTGCCCTTCAACAAGTGCATGTGCTGCAAACCTAAAGGTTTCTGAGTACTTACTGCCAACTGCAAAGCCAACTCGAACTGCTTGTCCTGCAGAAGCTGCTGGATCTGTGTGGCTATGGACACCGGAATGAGTCTCCAAACAAAGTGATTGCTTGCTACATAAATAATATTTGTGCTGCAAATGAGATTAAGAGATCAGTTACTAAATTACAGCTCTAAGAAGCAACACTTAAAAAAAAAAAACAAACCACCAAAAAAAACCCAACAGAACCAAAGAAACCCAAGAATCCTTCTTTATGCACACATGCATCAATTAGATACAAGGGCAACCTGAGAAATACTGCAAAGCAAAATGCATCTCCAGTGATGAGAAATTTCTAAAGACACTCAACTCTGTCAATTACTCTAGAAGGAGTAAATGTTCACCTGCTCATCTGTTCTTAAAAACAATGGACTGATTCAGTGCTAGGTCTCGAGCTGGGGGAGTTAGAAAAGCTCCTCTGCTCCCAGTTTTTCAGAGTGCTACTGCACACACACACAGAGCCCAATGGAAGTAATAATCAGCTATACTCAATACCCTCCAGAGGTGATGAAGCGTGGTCTCTGCAGCTCGATACTCTGCACCAGCAGACGAGGTTCAAAGGTGCGAATCTCCACGTATCTTGGTAGAACAGCAATGATGTAGGGAGGCTGGTGTTCTGTTAGTGAAGCAAGGGGAAAATGCAAGTTGACCCATCTCAAATATTCCTTGAAACAAGACATGACTTCAAGCAGGGCTTCTCTTCAATTTATTCTTATTCCCCTTCCTGTCCCATCCCCTGAAATATTGTCCCTTTTCTGGTTATTAAAAGCAGAACTCAATACCCAACAGTGACAGCAGGCTTTTTGTTCTTCTTTCTACATAAGGAACTTCTACGCCACTGAGGTGCCCAGCAGAACTACAGTGCTTTAACACCCTACCTGCCATTTCAAATCTTCTCCCTTTGTAAAAGATATGGAATGATGATCTTTCTGAGGAAATAGGCATACAGACTACCAGTAAAGTAGAGGAAGAAACAGAGTATAACTGGAAGTACTTTAGAAGCCACCACAGTCCAAAACCAGCTAGTTTCTAAATACTGGGAAGGCAGCAATTTTACCATGTACGAAGGAGTAAAAAAAAAAACAAATTAGAAAAAAAAATACTGTAACTCACCCATGGCTATAGGAATATCTGTCCAATTCAAGGCACATTTCTGAGTACAAACTCCTTCTTCATTGAGCACAACTGTTAGATCGTCTTGGCCTACTGCAACTTTTCCATCTGCTAAAGGAGCTACCAATGGTTCCAGCTGCTTCCCTGTGGGAAACAGTTCTTTGATGGATCCTTTTCCATCCACCTAGGATAATGAAGGAAAAAAAAAAGTTTTTCAAAATAACATTTATATCAAAGCTGTGTAAGACCAACCCCCCAAAGGGATTTACAAAACACAACGATCACTAACAGGACAAGACCAGTTTTAAGGAGTAGCACAAAATTGCGGCATATCATCACTGATCTTGCTTAGGGATCATTTGGAAATAAAGAATTGATACTTTTTGTGTCTGAGATATAGTATTCCTGTTATTATTAACAGCAGCTTACCCACATAGTTCATACAAGTTTACAAAATGCATGGCACAGTAACAACATTGGTTCAAATGCTTCTTGGTATAAACTGAGGATTTCATCTGGGCCAAAACTTAAACATGGTTTTATCCTGAGTGCTGCCACAAAAGAAATAAACTCCAAGCCTCGCAACCTGCCTAGCTTCTTTAGCCTGCCTTAGCAGCAAAGAGTTGTTTCACAAGCTTATCTAACAAATCACTGCCACCAAATCAGAGAATCCCTCTCCTTAAACTCCAGTTACACGTTCCTGCTGCTTCTCTTCTATCAGGCTCAAGCATTCTTAAAAATCATCAGCTAGACAGCAGGACACAATGCCATCAAAACATGGGGGTTTCTTCTGCCTAATTAGCGAAATTAAGCCATTCAAGGATGGGTCAGTCAAGCATCTGAGCTAACCCACAGCAGACACCTGCACACCAAGTCTTCACAGTGGTTGCTTGAGATGCACAACTACACACATCACTACAATGGTGGGAACCATCACCTAGGAGAGGGTGACAGAAGAGACATCACTTTTTTTGTGTGCAATGTCAGATTGAAGTTCCTGTGCAGTTTTCCTATAGACTACAGATCAGTACTGCCATACTGCATGTACAGTGCACCTCCATCTTTGCCTCATTTTCCTATAATATGACCAGAAGCCAATTACAAAGGTAGAAAAGAGAAATCACATGCAGCTGTCAAATGAGTTTTAAGTGGTAACTGTAACACTAAATTAACAATAGTACTTTTAAAGACTTCCAAACTAGGACAAATACACCTCAGGAAGGAAATAAAAGAAAAGAAAAAAATAGTTAAGCTTCACTGTTTGCCAGAAAATAAGATATTCTTGGTCTTTTCTCCTTTTCAGAGCTATCTTGTTTCTCAACACACTAAAGAGAATGCAAATTGAGCTTATACAATCTGCTGCCAAATCATTACATAGATCTTTTCTGAAGCCTTTTTTTCTGCAAGAGCTTCAAACACTGCTTCCAAAAGCAATAAACTGAAGATCGTTTCATGACAAAACCTCAGTTTGAACAGATGGACTTGGACTACCCTTTCCAAAAGCTCCAGATTCTCTTTTTCTGAAATATGCTCATGGATTTAGCTAACATATGAGAGCAGCCTCCACAGGGTCTACTTCTATTCAAAGTTTTTAAACACTTGTGATGGTTTGGGAGTTACCCACCCCCCCACACTATGAAAAAAATCACCCAGACTAGACTCAGCCAGCTGGAAGTTAAGGAATGAAGCTATACTTACAGTTTAGCACAATATACAAGCAGATATACACACAACATATGTATATTTCTGTAAATATTTACAAGTTAAAAGTAATACAGAAACACAACACCCCTCCCAGAAATCAGAGTCCCCAGGAGGGGCTCCCAATCACACTTCCATCATCTTTCCACCCCACTACCTTACCCCAGGTTCTGGTTTACGTGCAGGGTGAGTTTGGAGGATTGGCAAGGGGTTAGAAGCAGAGTGGTTGGTTAGGTTACTCAGCAGAGAGGCCAGCAGACACCCACCAGCAGCTAGAGAAAACAAGACTCTCTCTCTGTCTTATCTGTATTTGTGTTCTTGTTCTTATACATCTCAGCAAGCCTATGAGTGAAGTAGGTATCACCACTGTTTCCTTTTCACAGCCTATAATATTTTTCATTAAAATATTCCAATTAGCCTCAAACCAGCACAACACTGTATCCCAAACTCCAGCCTTACCCTTATCAGGTAATAATCCCTCTTGAAGCCGACGCAGATGGAGTTTTCACACCAGGCCATAGACTTGGGTACATCAGGTACACTGAAGTCCCCCTGAGGAAAAGCACATTGAAATGGTTATCACAAGAGAAAAACAAAAGTCAAATCTGGCAGCACAGTGTGTAATAGGCAGTCCTACTGTTGACATCACACTGCCCACCAAACACATCCAACTTCAGATGGTCAAGAAATGGTAGTATTCAGCTAAAAAGGATAGATTCATGTACACACTCTGAGTTAGATGGCAACTTCCTGGAAGAGCACTATAGTTGAATAATTCTCTACCCACTTCCATTAGTTATCATTATCATTCTGGTTATCACAACTGCAGTTCTCTGCGCTTGTCAGCAGTAACTACCTGTTGACTTAATAACAGCAGTGAAAACTTCTGAGTGGACCCAGTTCCACACTGTTATTGTTAGGGTTACATTTATAGAGACTGCAAACTAATACACTTCACTGACTTACAAGTGTACTGCATCCAGAACATTACAATAAAGGACACGGTCCTTGATTTAATTTATGGAATTGTATTAAAGCAAATAACTATCTCAACCAGGTATTTTCACTTGTGTTGCTTCATTGTTAAACCAATGCAGAAGCAGACCAAGTCAGTTCTCTGAAAGTCAGCAGTGCCTATGAGCAATAGGGACTGAAGAAGACACAGTAAAGTGCAACTGCACTCCCTGATAAGACATGGTAGACTACAGAAACAACACAACTCACTTGCAGCTCATGGAACTCTCTGTCCTTCCAAAAATAAAGTTGTAGCTTCTTCCGGACTGCCACGCACATTCTCAGCACCTCTTCCCCTGTATCTGACTGCTACAGAAACAGACAGACACAACTTAGAAGCACTTGAAAGCTAATAGGCAAGAAAGATAAAACCAGGCCAAATAAATCCTCAGCCTGAAGCAAAGCTACCAGTTGAGAAGCTTTATTTGTCCATGCCAGAAGGGCATTCCCTAAACAAGGAAGCACAGAGAGAAGAGGGCAGAGATACTTAAAAATGACCTTTCACAGGGATTATGATGTCAACAAAACAAAAAGAAATTAAGAGAGTAACAAAGACATACACACACACCCCAACAGAAGACAAGAAGAGAGCTATCAGCCCCAGCCTTGAAGACTAGAATAAATACAACTTTTATTAGAATAAACAGCTTGAACTCTACGCAGTATAAGAGAGGTGAGGAAATGGAACAATGAATAGAGTAGGTTCTACTGGCACGTAAAAACATTAACAGTTGTTTTAATACTTTAGCCTACTGGAAAAGTTTCCCAACAAGAAATGCTAGCAAAGTGCCTGTACACACAAACAACAAAGCACTTTGGGACTGATCTGATTTAAAGATGCTTTGAAAGACATCACATTTTTAACACCTAGAAAACTCTAAGTTCTTACTAGAAAATATTTAACACTAAGCTTCCAAGGGCAAAGAGCTAAAAAGCTATGAACAGCACTAGGTCACCTCTTCTGATCATGAATAAGGTTTCTCAATGAGAAACTCCCTTGGACAGAAATGAGTCACTTAATAAACCACAACATATGAACAGAGAATTGCTATACTTTATGGAATAATGTAATGAAACTACCACAACTGCCCTGGGACTCCTCCGGCCAATACAGTTTAACAGAAACAAAACTGTAACAAAAGCATTTGTGGAGATGCTTGGTAAAGGGAACTTCTTTGTTCCTACTTGGGGGGAAGAGGCTCTCACACTGAAGGGGACTTTTCAAACAACAGAATACAGTCAAATCACTACAGAATAAAAATGGCTGAAGGTTTGTAATTAGGAAGTTAAAGGCTACAAATCACAACAGTCAGAGGAAGATACCTTATGAAGCACAGGAAGAAAATTAAGGTGGCCATAGTAAGAACTGTTGCCTGAAGAAAAGCTTTAACATTCAGCAAGTACTAATTTTAAAGGCACTAGTACTCAAGCAACTTGCACGTAACACAGAATTAGCAAACCTAACCTATACAGCAGCATAAAGGAGTTATCCTTGTTAGTAACAGTAAGGACATATATACTGCTATGTTCTTTTTCTTACCTGAAGATCACAAGTGAAGAGAGATGCTCCTTTTGCCTTGGAAACCGTGGTGATTTGTTGAAATGTCAGTAAGTCATGGACATAAATGTTATTTTCTGTTTTAAACAAAGTTTCAATTACTATTCAGTATTTAATTCACATAGAGCTCACTGCTAATTCAAGTAAGTTACCACATTCTACATTTACATAAAAAAGAAGAACCTGTGAAAGGAAGAGGTTCAAGGAAAAGGAATCTTTTCCCAAGATGTGACAAGTCCCAGGGCACACATAAGCACAAGACAATAAATGCAGAACGGCTAACATCAGCATTGGTAAAATTACACACAGGAACCGAGAACAGATGCTAACCAAGCAGATAAAGTAGAAGGGGAAAGGAAAACAAGCAAGCAGAGAAAGTTCATGATGGAAGACTGTATGAACAAAGGCTATTTTGAATTGGTTCCTGAAATTAGTGAACAGTTGCAAATGCAGGGTATTGTGGTCAAGTTTTTGTACGCACGAGGACGCAGGCAGCAGAAATCTACACATGCTGGAGTTGGAACAGCTGGGACTTGGAGAGAAGAGTAGCAAGATAAGCAAAAAACAACATAAGCAGATAACGAAGTTAAACAAATACAGCCAGAGACAAGCAAACATCAATCTTTCACAAGATGGGAAAAGATTGCCATCTGCATATGGAACTGAATTTGGTGTAACGTACCAACAGTAGCTTTCAGATATCAAACAAGTTTGGACAGAAGTTTTAGCCCCTATCATACACTACACACACACACACATGCATGTATGTATGTGTATACACACAAGCCAACACGAGCTACATATACACACAGGTATATACACACACACACACTTCAGTGCATGCATATTTTTTCATATTTAATCACAAAACTTAGCATTCATACTTTGTTGTCCAAGCTGGCTTACAAGCAAAGCTGCTTCTCAATCTATGGTGCATAATGCTTCCTCTGCAAAATGAAAAACTCCTGCACAATGACTTTCCAACAACTAGACTGCTATGCAGATGTCTGGAAAGGCTGCCATATCCAGCCAATGAACTGCCATCAAGAAGAGCTCATGAAACATTAATACATTTTCTTCACTTACCTAATAGACTGACCAGAATTTTAAATTGAGAAACAACATGAATCTGAAATTTAAAAAAAATAAAAATAAAAAAATTTTAAAAATCTATTAGCAAAGAGAAACCTCAAAAAAATACTTGATTACAGAAAATGCATCTTAGATACTTCCAAAATAATACAAAAATATACTAGCAAGGCAGCTATCTATGCACAAGCTTCCTCCACCTATTGCAACAGTTTTCACTTACACCCAAGCTTTTAAAAGCTATAGCAAATAAAGCCTGGAAATTAAGCTGGTAAAAAACGCTCTAATAAGTGGCATGTTACTAATACAGAAATAACTTGTAAAGGATATGCAGTGTTGCAAAAACAGGCTGCACAACCTTTAAGGTAATTGCTTTTCCGAGTATCAGTATAATTAACGAGCAAAAGACCTGAAACAAACAAATTAAAAAAACCAAACACACCACAGTGGTAAGA
This sequence comes from Eubucco bourcierii, assembly GCA_013396675.1. Lineage (NCBI taxonomy): Eukaryota > Metazoa > Chordata > Aves > Piciformes > Ramphastidae > Eubucco > Eubucco bourcierii. Next base: position 242,473 of record VWZE01008283.1, read on the forward strand.
CTGGCAGTAGATAATCAATTTCATTTTAAATTCCAAGTATGAGGAATTATGTAATCACGTTCACATCCCTGTATCACTTTTATCTAACAGTCAAATTTTCTATTATAGTCTGTTGGCATATTACCGTCTTTTTTTACAAATATTCTCAGGACAGCTGAAGACCTACTGCAAACAACAGCCTTACCACAAAAGCTAAAAATAAACCTGTAAGTTCCAATCTTTTCCTTTCTGCTTTACCAACTAAACTGAGCTTATTTCTGTAATGGAAAGAGTGGGTAAAAATACCAGGCTAGAAGAATCAATAGTTTAGGGGAAATGTGTTAAGTTCAGCAGTGATTCCAGGAGTACATTTGCTATTTCATTTCTTGGCTGAAAATACTCAAAAACTGTTCCCACATCAAGATGGCATTTCTTACCTGCTGAATCTTTTTTGAGAAGTTCTTGTTGGATTTCTCCAGTGTCACTTCAAACCTATTACAACCTAACAGAAAAAAGTTGAGAGAGTATGTAAACTGAAGCTGCCCTTAAATTTATGGCTGAATAGCTCTCACATTAAATAGATTACAAAGAAATATGGAAGCAAACTTGGCCACTTTAAGACTAGAAGAATGACTCTTCTAACTTATCTGTGCTTTTTACTTAATAGCTATATACATCAGAAGGTCTTCTACAGTCAGGTGAAAACTATACCTCTTGTACCCATCCATGGGCCTCATCAAAAGTTACGTTTTTGCCTTGTTGGAATTTTAGGTTACAGGAATTATTTGTAAATATTTTGAAACCCAGAGATACAAAGACACCCACAAAGACTTTACCAATCAAGTATCAGCATCTTAAATCACTATGGGATACATCACTGCAAAGCAGACAAGGTATAAACACTACACCACAGGGGTTTAAAAGGAGGTTTAGGGATAAAGACTTACAGACACTTTCTGATGACATAACCTCTCCTGGCATTGATGCAAAAAAGGGGGAGAAATTTACCACGTGAGATAAGACACTAGCAACTCAAGACTAGCATGTTCTGACTAGAACAGACAGCCTACAAGTTTCAGAAAAAGCAAGCTCAATTCAGTCTCTAGAATCCAAGTACCTACAAAAGAACATTGTTCCAAGACCTGAGGAACTTGGAAAGAGATGTTTGGTTTTGTTCTTTTCTGCACCACGCTATACATCATTACTATGATCAATAACATTTGTTTCTACATAATAGTAGACAATGTGAAATACAAATCTGTTCAGTGAAAATTGATTTTAACTACACCAAAACCAGTAGAGTTTTACTTGTGGCATCTCTAGAACAGACTACGAACAAAGAAGCAGAGAAAACATTAAATACGTTATAGAACTACCTAGGAGAGATCCCTCTTCCCCATCTCTTGATGCTCATGAACCCACTAAATAAAGCTATTCTTTCACTAATCCAGCCCATTACCAAAGACAAACATCAAATCTCTGGCAACTAGCACACTGTACCGTTTTTGTGCACTGTATTCACAAAAATTACACTAATTTAATATAAACTCAAACATACAGAGGCCTGATATAAAACATACTTCAGAACGCATAGCAATGAACATCAACCTTTTCTCTTTCTTGCACATCTGATAGATGATATGCATGCTTTCAAAGATACCAAACAAATTATCTTTAAACTCTATGGAGGAAAAAAAAAAGACAATTACACACCTTTGTGCTAACATCGCTACAACCTCTTGAAGCGCAGAAAACAGAAACAACAACATCAACTTTTAGTGCCATTCTTAAAATCAACTTACCTATATCTTTCTTGATCCTGTAAAGCAGAAGATGCCCTTGTTTGGTACCAACAAGGAGCCATTCCTCTACAAACATGGAGGAGAGAGTCTATTTAGTTCAACAAATTAGTTTCAGCTGTCCATCCCAGTCAATTTATGTTTATCAGAACACTTGGCAACTTGTTTCAAATGCCGAAGAGCACTTTCTATGGTGACAACACACATCCCCCTATTATTTTTCTGGTAGAAATAGCTTTCATTCTCAGGAGAGGATGATCAAAGACCAAGCAGTAAAGCACAGAGTACAGCCTAAACATCCCACTTGTGTAGACAAAGCTCGAGAAGCAAACCAATCCATATTTTGTGCAACCAAAAGGTGCAATAAACTCATTTTTCGACACTACTGTCTCTCAAGGATGAACAGTACTTCACAATGGGAAGAACCATGAGGAAGAAAACCAGGTTCTATGTAGGTTGGTCTGTACAGGTATTTTTTTAAAGAGACAGTATTTTAAAGAACTCTGAAACAGTCAACTGTGCCTGGAAATGCAATGGCAGCTTTGCTTCAATGGTATTTGAATTGCTTGGCCAACCATCAGTCATTCAATAAGCATAAAAAAGAACTTCTTTTAAAAGCCCTCCGTAGCAGCACTTCAGACTCTTCCTATTTCATGCACTTATAGCACACAAAAAGTATCTTTATTAGTCAAAAACTATGACTAAAATTCTTCCTCCTTGATAAAGATCATGCAGGAAAGAAGCACATACAAGTTTTTATTTCTACATCTATCATTCACTGATTACTGAAGATACTTGTATTTCAATAAAACATTGTTTCCTCTAAGATCTTTATTCCACTATTTGGCAGACAGGTTGTAGAGGCAGAATTACAGCTCTTTAAACCACCATACTTTTACAGACTTTTTTCTACTTCAGCAAAATAAATGCTTTCCAAAAACACAAAAGCCCCAAGGCAGGAATAACCTGCCTTTGCATCTTCTCTACTATATCACTCTAGCATAAATACACCGTATTCAAACGTGGCATTACCACTCAGGTTATAATTTTGGTCTTAAAACTGATTAGGGGAGTCACAGTCCCAGTGTCTGGACTTTTTAATGACCATTTCTCTCTGCTCTGTCTGCATATCTGACGGAAAACTGCTCAAGCATTTCGAAAAGCCTTAAAGAACCTTATTATTAACTACAGCTGCTGCCATCACCTGACCAAAACCTTGACTGTCAATTACGCTCCAGAACCTAGCCTGCATTTCTACACCAAAAAAACAAGCAAACTGATCCTAAACCAGAGACTCGAATACATCGCTGTCTTCCGTGAGACGTTTTAGGCAAAACATAGGGGACTCATTTTTGGCAAGGCACGCGTCCAATGCGGTGCCCGCACGGGGGATCATGACAGTCTCCTCTACTGTCGGGCTGTGGGCGGCAAGCGACCGCCGGCATCCCCCGCGCGGAGTTCGGCCTCGGCAGCCTCCTTGCTGCAGACACCAAAGACAACGCAGCGAGCTCAAAAACGGGGAACTGCTCCTGCTCCACCCGTACGCCCAGGCCTGCGAGGCGGCTGGGCCACCGGCCACTCTGCAACCGCTCCTGGCTCCAGCAGGCGCAGGACGGGGTGCAGCAGGCCCCAAAAACGGCTGAGGGAGCGTCCCAGCCCCCCGAAACAGGAGTGGCTCGGGGATACCGCGGACCCCCGGCTCACCCCAGGCCGCCAGGCAGTCGATCTGAAGCGGCAGCTTCTCCAGGATCGGCACATGCTCAAAGGCGTCGTGCATAGCGGTGGCTCCTCGGGCCCCGGCAACCGAGGAGGGGCAGAACGGCCCGAGAAGATCGGTTCTCCCCGCTGCGAGGTGCCGCGACGGAAGACAACAGCCCCAGCGAAAGCGCAGCCCCCGCCTGGCCGCAGCTCCCCGCCCTTTCCGGAAATCCCTGCTTCGCTGCCGCTTCCGCGGCAAGGCTCCGCCTCCCGCGCTGCTCCCGCCCCCACCCCGGTCCTTGAGCGCACGGGGTTCGCGCATGGTTCCCACGAGGCGGCTCCTCCGGGCACAACGCGCCCGCCTGGCGTCACGGCCAGCACCTGGGAACGTAAGACACACTCATCGCCCTGGCATAACCCTGCTCTACCTCCTCACAGCCCGAAAAGGCGAGAAGGGGTGTAGGTCTCATTTTGTCTTCCCACAACCGTGTACCTTAGCCGTTTACTAAGGTAAAACCTTAGCAGAGAAGAAAGTGATGCTGTCCTGTGTAACCAAAAGAAACCAGATGAAGCCAGCAAAGCTGCTTCTGCAGGTAAATGCCTACTTCCGGAGCTCCTAAATGTCACTGTAATCAACTTAACCCCTAAACTTGGAGAGTGAAGTTCAATCTCTGGAAGGAAATCTGTACTTGTTACCTTGTCCCTTGCAGAACATTTACTTTGCCCATGGGGAAGTGCAACATTCATCACCACTGACCTAGAAACTAAATTAAGTAAACCAAACTAAAAAAGCACATGGTGTCACAAAATTATCTGAGCATCTTCACCGACACACACTACTGGTTTAGGAAACAGAGAATGAGGGCACTGCTGGGAGAGCAAAGTGCAGGAATGGGAGAAGTATGGTACTCTTGCATCCAGTGTCTGTCGTGATCAGGAGTGAAACCTTACTACTAATGCATAAAAACGTGCGAAGTCCCATCCCCTTCACAGATACGAAATCTGCCAATTGTTGAAGGAGTTACGGCTCAAGCATCTATCTGGTCTCCCTGACCTAGGACTCCCACAAAAGAAGAAGGACATTGCCCCAGTTCAGAGTAAAGAAATTAAAGGTTTAGTAATGATTTCAAATACACATGGCTGTAATCCTTTTTTACCAATGTAAATTGTGTGAGACATTGACCCCTTCAGGTGTTAAGGAGCCTGCTTCTCCTTTAGCATACAACATGAAACACTATAAAACAAAGAGATTTGTAAAAGCTCAAACTCCTACATAGATGGAATAAGACAAACATATCAATCCCTGCCCAAGATCTCATGATCCTGACTCACTCTGCCTATCAAGCCTGTTGCATTTCTTTACCATGCCATGTGATCCCTTACTACTTGTTCTCTCCTTCAAGCTCCTGGCCTGAACATCTTGTCATGCTAGTGAAAAGCTAGTCAACATCATCATCTTCACTATTACTTTGTTTTTAGTTTTCTGAATAGCATGTACATTTTACAACTACATCAGCAATATCACAGCTGCTACCAGGAGTTGGGAGAGGCAAAGATCTCCTTAGTGGAACCAATATATGACCAAACATGCTGCTGGAGGAGAGGCCGTGTTGCTACAGCTCCACTGTATACATACATTTCACTTTTCACCCATGTCTCACCACTTCTCCTTCCATAATCATACTTACAGCAGTAGTTGTGCATGTGCCAAACCCCACGTGATACTCTGGGAACTGGGCTGTGACACAAGTTCTCTGTAAAATTGCAAACAAGGAAGTCACAGCATGCGCCTGCTGCACGCTGGGGAGCAGATGCTGCCTTCCACAGATACCAAAGCTCTGCTAGCAAAGAAACGAGAACAGCTAAACTATGGGAGCAACAAGTCTGCAGTGGAATTCAGGACAACTTCAAATACTGATGGAAGTTACTACAGAGAAGAAAGGCTAGAAGGCCAAGGCTATCCAAGACAACTATCATTATGGACTGAAAGCACCGTATCACTACTTCACTTGCTTTAGACTTTGAATTATTAAACTTTAGATCGTTCACTTCTGTTCTCTAATTTGATTTGCCCTATCTAGATCAGCTTTTCAAATGACAGACTTCACTCCATTACCAAGCTTAATAAGAGAAAAAGCTTTCAGGAATAACTGCATTATAAGTATCATGCAACAAAGAGCTGAAGAGAAATGAGAGAGCTTTATGAAGGCATTTAACATTTCCTCAAGTGAGAGAATTGGCAGTAAAAAAGTGGAAGGACACAATGTAAGCCTTTCTACTCTTTGCCTAGCTTTTATTAAATAGTACATACAAACTTCTTTTGTGCTTCCAGTAAAGAATATTTTTCCCTATTGTCTCAAAAAAAAAAAAAACCCACAAAAAAAAAAAAAAAAAAAACAAAAAAAAAAAAAAAACCCAGCCTAAAAACAACAAACCCAAACAGCTCTAAACAATAAGACTAAAAAAAATAGGCATTAAATAGCAAATTTTGTGCAGCCTTATTTCACAAAACTTCCTCTCCTCAAAAGGATACAGAAGTAATGTTTTTGGTTTTTTTTCCATGTATCTTAATTAAGCATAGCAAATTAGAAGTGTTTTCCAGTAAGAGAGACTACCTGTAGCCTAAAGGGAATGACAGAAGAGCTCCAGCAACTCTTTCAGAGGCAGCCTGAGGTGCCATACTCACAGCTTTTTTTCTCTGCTGGTCTGCTGAGTTTGCTGCCCCCATGGTATGGCTAACAGAAGATACTATGCACTTGTGCCTCAGCTACTCTACCATAAAGTGCCACATTTCAGCACAAGTCACTGAAAAAGATGAAGTGGAGCTAAGCTACCAGATCTTACAGTGGAACAAATGAAGTACAGACACACGTTCACTTCTGCTGACACAGCTACGAGTGAAGAAACAGAAAAGCTGACTGAATCCCTATGCAATTCCAGCAGCAGCCACAGTAGCTTCCTAGCAGTCCAGCTGTGCTGCTACTTGCTTGGTAATTATTAGTTGTGATGGTTATTAACCCGAATCAGAGCTTTTGTCATACAGTTCACAGTGGGTTTCCATGTGTAAGTTATTGCAAGTGAAGCCCTTACAGCCAAGCACAGAATAAAAACACAACACTGTCCAAAAGCTCTTTTTCATTTGAAAAGGAGAAACAAAAAAGCAATTATATAGAATAGAAATCTGCAACTTTGACTAAACACAGTGATGTCAGAGTAGCTCTTGGCCACTGGGACCATCAGGGACAGGAAAGCCCATCATCCAACCACTTATATAGGAGGCAATTCTAAACATGCTGGAAACAGAACTATTCCAGCAACATGGCCTCCCATCAAACCCACTTTTAAAGTAAGGTAAGCAGTGCTTGCACCATCTGGAAAGCAATGCAATCTTCTCCTAGGAGTGTGGGAGATGTTACGTGTGCAGGGAGAAGAGTTCTGCTGAAACCTCTTGTTAATATCTACTTAACACGAGTAGTCAAGCACTTGTGGAGCACTGCAGGAGTGGGGCTGGTGATACTTGGGTTTGTCTTTTCTTCTTTTTTTTAAATACATCATGCACCACATGGAAGGTAGAGGCAAATGTTTTTCCCAGGCATCCACCACATTGCCGGCAATGAGATGTGCCACAACAACAAGTGTTAGCTCTATGCAACTGTTACCTATAGGTCAATGGCATCTAAAATAGAAAAATCTTTCTTACACAGTGTTATGAATAAAATTGCACTTGATTTTGTTAAAAACTCATATCACTGTAACTTTTCCAAATATTTCCTTTCTGGCATCTTCATTTTCTTCATTAACAGGAGCTTCTCTCAAAAACCCTCTCATTCATGTTGGACACAACACAGGACAGCAAAAAGCCACTATCTACCAGGAAACGGGTCTGTGGCTTCTTCAGTACTTAGTTCGCTATCCCCACCCTCCTCCCAAAAAGGAACAGGCAGCTCACCTCTAGGTGTCAATTGTAACATGGAAATATAAACTCCTCAAGCAGACATTAGGAATTTTAGTTTCACAGATTAAATATTTGAAAAGTTACAGAAGGTGCTGGAATAGTACACATTTAAATTGCTTAAAAATCCAAACTTGCAGCAACTTCATATACTCAAATTTCCAAAAGGTTTATAATGTCCTTGTGAAGTTCTTCCACAGCAAGACGCCCTCATGACAACAAAGCATCAATCTTTCAAGGTTGAGATCAAGAAACAAATCAGCAGGACGTGCTTGCTCCACCAAGCAACTTTGAGAGGCGTCTTCACTTCCAACAGCAAAAAGCTACTCCTTCATTCCATTTTGGACCTTTCAAAGTGTGTAATCATTCTTTCCTGGAAAAGAAATGTTAGTCAGAAACAAAGTGATATACTTTGAACATTCACAACAAAAACGCCTGAGCATGCTTTAAGTCAGCAGTCCAACTTACACAGCAGATAAATCACTTCTTTTAGAATACAGGCCTGTATTCCAAGCAGTTGTACCATGATTGTCCCCACTATCATTCTCCCCCTTTGTAATACTCTACTGCTGCAGTGGCAATATCAGAGATTCCAATAATAATAAACTGAGTCCATAACAGCTGACTCATGATTCCTTTGGCATGTGAGAAGCCTAACTTGAACTGAAGATTTGTTTACTGACCTCATCTGAATCCAGTAGAGCTGGAAGAGCACTGCAGAGGGGAGGGAAAATAAGGGAAAAAAAAAAAAAGAAAGAATTATAACACCTACTAGAGACCATATAATTGACAACCATCTTCAGCCTTAGATAGCACCTTAAGCATTTTAGGGCACAGGAGAACAATAATGAAGGTAATACTTTGATTAACAGAACTTAGAGAAAGACATGCAAAAGAGGAAGAGCCCAAGCAGGATATTCAATTTTAAAACTGCGATGGTTATTATTTTCTAAGTTTATTACCAACTGAACGATTTTCCTGTTGCCACTAAATAAGCCGAGTCAGTCATGTGTGAGCACTGCTGAACTATACCAAAGACATTCCAATATGGGACTATATTACAGAAACACATCCCAGAAATCAAACAAGTCAGACTGGTACCCTAGGCCTTTCACTTACAATAGACCTCCCAACTATTGATATATCATCTCTTCACAGCCCTGATCATATTTTCAAGAACACAAAACCCTGCAGCAGACTATTTCAAAGCACCCCTTCCTAGCTTATACCAGCCTAGTCCTTGCTTTCTTAAGGAATCCTACCATTCTTCAAAAAATAAGTCCTAGAACTGGAGAAAAAAAGTCAACTGAGAAAATGCAATTTTTCATCCTCTTGAAGTTTCAATTGATTTTTTTTTTTTTTACTTCAAGTTTAGTTGAAGTAGAGTTTCGTATTTAAATGCAGAGCCTCTGCCAAAATTACCAAATCAGATTTGTGAACATAATTAATCTGGGAGTTTCTGGTTTGCTATAAAAAAAATTTAGACATAGATACTGACATTTTCAGGATGCAGAAGTTACTAAAAGGAGAACAGATACGAATTGCTTATGTAGCTCTCTATATTGCCAGAATAAAACAGACTCAACAGACATTCCAAATAAAGTTGAGGACTAAATGATATTATTCAGTGGCTTCCAAATCAGTCTATGGTTTCACTGCCCAAGACAGTGTTCTGTAATCAGCTTGTGTTCAAGCGGCATGGACCGCGAGGCCAGACGACTGCGTAAAGCCAAGTAGAAGCATGCTAAGAAGTCAGAGGCTAATTCCAGGATGAACTTGGCATCTGCTCACATAAGCACAGCAATCTAATGTATTTGTGCTCCTGTGTCCCAGCAACCTGCATTTACTGTGAGGACAGAAATACTTACACATCTGTCACTGATGAAGGGACATTTTCCTCTACCCACTTCAGGTCATCCTCCTGCTACAAGTGAAGAAATTAAAAGGAAAACAAAAGTCAGCTTTCCCAAAATGCTGTCACATGCAAGTCTCTTTCTTTTCAGACTACTTGACAAAAATTTAATGTATTTAGAATGTCAGTTTTCAAAAAAAACACAAAACCAAAACCACCACAAAAAAAACAAAACAAAACAAACAAACAAACAAAAAACAAAACAAAAAAACAAAAACAAAAACAACCCACCCTCACTTTCAACTTGATTTTTGGATTAGAGAAAACATTCCAAGTAAAAAAACAAAACAAAACCAAACCAAAAAAAAAGAAAAAAAAAAAAAAGAAAAAACCCCAAATACACAAAAACCCTGAAACCCCACCTGCAACTTACTGTCAATTCTGTAACAGTTTAATAGTGACTAGAAGAAGTGGGTGGCCAGAACACTTTGGTTATTTATACAATCTAGTTTAGTCTCCCACAATAGGACATCATCTTTGTATGATGTTACAGATGAAAAATTATTATAAAACACACAAGCTGCATTTTGCAAAGATTAGTTAAACTGTATTGGCACGTTTTCTCACAGTTCTCTGATGAGCACTCCCTAATTCACAACACAAGCACATCTAAAGTTGGAGAACTGGCCCTTTCTCATCCTCCCTTGTCCCCAACATAGGGAGGTTTGATTTTCATGCTATCCCCAGAGAAGCAGTCTGCACTTGCAATCAACCTTTGAGAAGAACAATGTCAACAACAAAAATATTACTAGCACCATTAATTCCTGCAGGTTCTTTCCACCTTTAAATTTATGCATGAATTCAATAAAAAGACTGAGAGATATTTTTTAGCTCCTAGATGAATGTGAAACAACCTCTGCTTTAAATCCACATACATAAAAAACCCTATTAAAAACATTCCACCCGAACTATTTAGGTAGTTACACAGTAACATAAACATCACCTCTTTCGAGTCATGAATCACAAACATCAAAATTAGAAGATTGTTTGTTTAAAACATGTCTCAGTCTCCTCTCAGCCTGACAAACTTGTGAAAATAAAAATAAAATAAAAACTCCTGGTCAGATTATAGTATTATACACTTCTATCTGTACTGGATTGTGCAGCTTTCCTAAAGCACAGACTAAATTATAAAGCTTGCCTTGCACTCTTCCTTGCACAGGAAATTAATTGAAAACCTTGGATGTAGATCCTTATTTTCAGAAGCACTCTAAGTATGACAGTGACTCACTGCCACTCGGAAGCAAACCCAGAAATCCCCATTTAGAGTCTAAACGCTTTGTGTATTTGTGAGCTACCACTGGGGGCAACCAAACAAGAGACATGGATCTGTATCTTTCGAGGCAGGGAGAGCATACTCACAACTTTGTTTGCTTTTACATTCCCATTTGGTTCTTGCTTTGTACTCCTCATTTTCATTCCCTCTGAAAATGAAGAAGGAAAAAGAGAGATAACTGAACTATAATTGTTCATTACTTGTAAGCAAAAGTGTTGAGTGTTTGCTCAGAGTATTTCATCAAATCCAAAGAGACAGAGCAAGACAGAGAAGTTAATCATTACGACAATGTTTTCCATTTGAAAGGCTCATAATGTTTCTCCTGACAGGTGGAATACCTACAGTTTCTGCATTGTGCAATTCTAACTAAAAGGACTAGAAATTGGTAATTTCTAGGTAAGAACTCAGAGACAGAGCTGCTTGGAGAGGCGGCAAAATCTAAATCCTTGGAGATACTGCAAAGTCATCTGGACACAGTTCTGAACAACCTGTCCTAGGTGACCCTGCCTGAGCAAGGATTTTGAACAGGATGACATCTAGAGGTCCCTTCCAACCTCAACCATTTGGAGACAAACGCAATTCCCAAAGATTTCAAGACCAGTGACAAGTGACATCCCTCAGGGGTCAGTGCTGGGACCAGTGCTGTTTAACATCTTTGTCAGTGACATGGACAGAGGAATCAGTGCACCCTCAGCAAGTTTGCAGATGACACCAAGCTGTGTGGCACAGTTGACTTGCTAGAGGGCAGGGATGCTATCCACAGGGACCTGGACAGGCTGGAGAGGTGGGCCCAGGTCAACCTCATGACATTCAACAAGGCCAAGTGTAAGTAAGGTCCTGCACCTGGGTAGGCACAATCCCAAGCACAAATCCAGGCTGGGTGGTGAATGGCTGGAGAGCAGCCCTGAGGAAAAGGACCTGGGAGTCTGGGTTGATGAAAAGCTCAACATGAGCCTGCAGTGTGCACATGCAGCCCAGACAGCAACCGAGTCCTGGGCTGCATCAAGAGCAGCGTGGCCAGCAGGGCAAGGGAGGGGATTCTGCCCCTTTACTCTGCTCTCATCAGACCCCACCTGGAGTACTGTGTGCAGTTCTGGAGCCCCCAGCACAGGAAGGACATGGAAGTGTTGGAGTGGGTCCAGAGGAGGGCCACAAAGATGATCAGAGGGCTGGAGCAGCTCTCCTATGAGGACAGGCTACAAGAGTTGGGTTCTTCAGCCTAGAGAAGAAAAGGCTTCGAGGAGACCTGATAGTAGCTTTCAGGTATCTGAAGGGGGCCTACAGGAAGGCTGGGGAAGGATTATTTACAAGGTCCTGCAACAACAGGACAAAGGGCAATGGGTTTAAACTGGCAGAGGGGAGATTTAGACTAGCTGTCAGGAGGAAGTTATTTACAGTGAGGGTGGTGAGGCACTGGAACAGGTTGCCCAGGGACGTCATGGATGCTCCCTCCCTGGAGGTGTTCAAGGCCAGATTGGATGAGGCCTTGAGTAACCTCTACTAGTGGGAGGTGTCCCTGCCCATGGCAGAGGGTTGGAACTAGATGATCCTTGAGGTCCCTTCCAGCCTTACCATTCTATGATTCCTTTTCCCTCCTGACAGTTGACATGCTACTTGGTTGACTTAAAAGGAGAGGCAATATGCATCTCACCAGTCTGACAGACAGCCAAATACAGTTGATTTGCAAATGCACCTAAGAAATTACACGCACTTCCTCAAGTCCCAAACTAGTCAAACACCACTGATACTGCTCAGCAGAATTGGTTTGTGGAAAGACAGCAAGTGACTACATCACCGTATCTTTTGCATGCCTCATAAACAGTAGCATTATATTAGACACAAAAGGGAGATGGGAGGCAGGGAAAAGAGTATTTTAGTGTGGGAGGTATTTACACTCAACATTGCTGAAATACTGAATAATACAGTAAAAAAATTCAGAAGGCTGCAGAGTTTGAGAAAGACATAATAAATTAAAATCCTTGAAGAGGATTTAAAAAAAAAACGCAAACAAAACCTCTGCCTACCAAGAATATCCAAGAGATCTCTGTCATCATGACTGGATCCAAACCTGACTTGATATATTTAATAAACCCAAGTCCAGTGGGTACAGTAAAGCAATTGCAACACTAGCAGGGTGTTGTCATCTGATAAGCCCAGAATTAAGTAGGCCATGCAAACACCAAACAGAAAGCCAGTGAGTCCTCTACAACTGCATAAGTCAACAGCAACAAGGAGGCACTGACTTTGCTTTTACAGCATTAATGAACTTTGTGTTAGAGAACAAGAGACCCCCAATGCCTTGGAAATGTGTGTTCAGCACCAAAATTATAGGGGAAGGAATAAAATGTTGCTTTTACCAAAGCTTTCCTTTAACATGGGTTCTTTCTGCTCATCATCATCATCCTCCTCAGAGAGTGGTGAGAAAGCAAACCTTTAGGAGGGAAAGAGTTAGAGTTGTCTTAGAAGAATATCCCTTGCCATCTGAGAGATTGATTACCCCAACACTCACAACTCGCTTATTCTATGTAGTTCATTGTTTTTCAGACATAAGCTAAACTACGTAATTGAAAGTTTAAGTAATTCTTTCTAAGTTCACCACCAGGTACAGATTGAATTTCATCTATGTGACTTCCATACACTTACCTTTCCATAAGCCCCTACACACACTGCTTAGTATCCTTATGGATCAGGGCATAGTAATTAAAAATCACCCATCAGAACTTCTTTGGATTAAAAAACATTTCCCAAACCCCAATGTTTTTAGAAAGAGGTTAACAAAAGCTGTACCTTTGGTTGTTAGCAGATGGTCTCCACAGAATCATGATAACAAAAAGTATCATTGAGAACAATAAACGCCAAATGGCATCATCCACCCATAGCTCCTGCCAGTCCTGTCAAGGAAAAGAGTAGCACAAAGAAAAAAAGTTGTGAAGAATGAGACTCCATGTTGTCAGCTCTTTGCAAGGGGGAACTATAGGCTTCTGACAACGTGGGCCGTTACCCACAAGAGTAAGAATTTTAGCATATGAGGTATTGCTCCAGACATAATCCATAGAAAAAAATCTGTTCCAGAAGGCCCAATCTCACCTCTTACACTGCCAAGCGTAAATTTACGAAGAGACAGTAACTGCAGGAAGCATTCAACAAACTCACCGACTGACAGTCCACCAGCCTGAACTTCATGGTGGTCCAGATGATAAATACAATGGATGCTGCAATATTAAAACAAGCAAGCTGCTCATTACAACTAAATACGCTAATCTGGATATACTACTGACAGGACTGTGTTTCCCAAACAAAGGGTAATAATATAAAGAGTGTAATTTTGGAATCAAATTTATTTGTTTTAAAAAACAACGAGATTGATTTATTGCACTGACTTTATACAGTAATTTAGGCACAGAGCAGTGTATTTTGCTCTTGGAGCTTCAGTGAGACAAAGCATAAATCAACTATTTAGCCAATTTCTCATTCCTATTCACTACTCCCATATTACATTCATCTAGCCTCCAAAACATGGTTTCATTATGAGATGACAAACAAAGCCTGCCTTGAACTAACTGAACCATCCAATCTATCTGAATGCCTGAGCGTTAGACCTTGATCCACAAGAGCTCAAAAGCTCAGACTATGCTCTCACCACTGTTTTAGAAGATGAAACCTCCCTCCACTGAAGTGTTCTATGACAACTGAGAACCCGGTACTGAGAGGAATTGTGCTGGTTTGAGGCTAATTGGAATATTTTAATGAGAGAAATTAGATCACTGGTTGTAAAAAAGAAAAGAATGAAAAGTCTATATCATTAACTGGTTTATTGAGAGGGATAAAAAACCCAAAATGTCAACAATTTCCCCTCACTCTGTTCTCTTCCTCTTAACTCCACTCTAATATTTTTCCATTAATATTGATTACCAGAAAACAACATAAGCTTTGCTGGCATTTGGTTTTGTTTGTCTGGGAAAGTAGAGGGGAAAAGAGAGGAGTGGTTTTGGAGACCCTTCTGGGAAGTTTCTTTGTCCAGGAGGGAGTTTGGATTTCTGTATTATTACTTATTTGTATATAACTGTATATACTTGTAAATATATTGTGCATATATGCTTGTAAATTTTGCTTCGCTGTAAATAATAGCTTTGTCTTATTTCTGAGCTAGTCTGGTACATTTCAATAGTGTGTGTGGGGGGGGGAAGTTCCTAACCCACCACAGGAATTTAATCAGATCTACTGATTGAAGAGAATGTGCTTTATTTAAGCAAAAAAACTAGAATCCTTAGCAGTTTTCTGGTCGTTACATGCACATCCAGATTTTGTCTTGAAGTTCAATTGATCGCTACTTCAAATGGAAGAGAATCTGAACCTGTACCATTCCAGAACACAGAGGGCATTATGTTACAATACTGAGAATACCACTTGCTAAGAATCACATCCCAAAAATCCCACAACACACACTGATACTACCTCTGTGAAAGCTAACAGCTGCTGTCTCTGGCAGCTTGAAGAGGGACTAAAGTGCTCTGTTAGACGAGTTGCACAGAAGTACTTATTTTATTAACATAAAGACTAATAATCCATTGCCCCTGAAATATCAATACTTGGCACAGACCCACTATTAGAAATTGGTCCAATGTTATAACTACTAAGTATTTTGATTACATTTAGGGTCGTAAAACTCAAAAAAAACCCCAAATCATATGTGGGAATGGCAAGTGCTGTTATTTGATTGGTGTAATTTTCTCCTTACCTGCTACCGCCAAGATGAGCGTGTTGGTGAAGTGTCGATACAAAGAGAGTTTCACAACATTCCTTCGAAGTTTCAGGAGCTTCATTGTTTGCGTTAAGCTGATGAATATGTATGGAAAGTCAAGGAAAGCCTCTAACAAGGCAAGCTGGTCACACACTTAGAAAGACATAGATCTTAAGATCAATAGTTCCCTCACCCACACACTCAGCCCTCCAAAAAGGTAGACCAGACTCAGAAGAAGAAAAGTTCAGCCTATGGCAAAGGTACCCAAGAGCAGGATCCATCCCTTTCGAATTATTTAGTCATCTATATCTAGAAGTCTTGTCACATGAAGCTAGTATTCAAGCCTGTATTTCAGACTATGGCCCATTCCTCCAGAAAAGCATCTGACAAATGGAAAATCAAGTCTGAACTAGAGGCGTGTTAAAATCCCATTAGTGCATACAAATGGCTTCAGCCTTTCGCCTACAATTTTATTTCCACAGTGACGAGAGAAGTGCTTAGGAGAGACATCATGCTAGGAGAGAATTGGGATTGTCATGGCTGGGCACAGGCTATTTACATTTCAAAAAGTTTTGTGATTGACCTTCACTAAAAATACTTTATAGGGATTTTTCTATACAGGGTTTGGAGTTCATTTGATAGCAGTTGCTGAAGTTACACAACAAGCTAGTAGTTGTTTGGATATTATATGTTAATTCACCAAGAAGGCAGCACTCCCTCATTTTGTCACCTTCAAGGCAAGTCGAGTTTTACAGGAAGAATTTTAGGTTCAATGTTGATAAGCAAAAAATACACCGAGTCCATTTTCCAAAGGCTACCACTATGGTACCATTACAGTAGTACACTAAGAACAGATTAATTTCATACTTCAGCAATCAGAGACTAGTAAACAGACAGACTTCACTGTGTGTTCAAGAGCTGCTCTAACACAGGTTATCTACTGGTTACCTAGTTCTCACTGCAATGACTGTTAAAGAAGCTTATCTGAACACTCAGTCTCAGAACTTCTATTACCTTACCAGAATTAAAAATAACATACATTTCAGGGTGATTTTTTTAAAACAAAATAAAAAGGTTCAGTCAAAAAGACTTCCCAAAAAAACCCAAATTTGAAAGAAAATACACCCCCACCAAGTTAAATACTGAAGGATATCCACCAGCACAGGGCAGTATCTAGGAAAGCCAGGGGAATAAAAGCCAAGGAGGCAAGATCATTCTGGGCCTGGAGACAAAGAGAGAGCCAGTAAGAACAAACTGAAAAGGAAACAAGATATAGAAGAAGCAAGGGAAGAGTCAGACTATTTTATGAGAAACGACAAATACTACACCACAATGCTTCTGAGTTTTACTACAGAAGCAGAAAGCTTGAATCAAGACTTTAGTCCAATGCACAGAGAGGAACAGACAGTAAACACCACACTGTCAGTTCTCCACCACCAATACAAGAAGTATCTTATCAGACTAAGTCAGTCTAGCACCCTTAGAAGGAATCTCTGCTGAGGTAATTGCTGTGACACTGCTCTGGCCACCTCCTTTACAGAAAACCAGAAATCAGTATGTTAGAAACATAGTAAATATTTTTTAAATGCTACTCATGGACAAAATGAATGCTCCACCGACCACCATGAGTTTGACTCTAAGTGGCAAAAAACTGCATTTGTGCATACACCAAAGCCCCATCGAAACAAGCAAATCACCTTTTATGCCTTTTAAGTGTAGGAGAGAAATAATAAGCTCTAGATTTGTAACATTCTGCAGTTTATGAAAGGATATCCACAAAATAATACAGGCATCAATCATGGACAGGGCCAAGTTTGCTATCAGAGCCACAGTGTCATAGAAAAACTGAAAAAGCACCAAATATATGATATGTTAAAGACTTGATCCCAAATAACACAACAGAACAACAGAAATCTATATCCCGAGATGCGCCACCTCATGAAGCAAGAAATAGCACCACTTATATGCTCTTCCACCAGGTAGAGCCTCCAGAATTTGACTGCTTTGGATTTTTTGTGTTAGGTTGGGCTTTTATAAGACTCACGGCCATGTAACCCAAGTTGTACCTTTGTGACTGCAGCCAGTCGTAACTAATCCAAATTACTAGACAAAACGGTTCAGACAGAATATAGTGTTTGAAACCTGGCTAATCAAAAAACTATGAGAATCATTTCAAAACACAAAGAATTACATCCTCATAAATAGAAGACATTAAACTTCAAACAACTGTCAATGATCTATATTCAGTCTCAGAATTTAATCACTTCATTGTCTCTATTCCCTTGTTTCAGCACAGCCTTGGGATTCTTAGACTGGATGTTAGGAGGAAGTTCTTTACAGTAAGGGTGGTGAGGCACTGGAACAGGTTGCCCAGGGAGGTTGTGGATGCTCCCTCCCTGGATGTGTTCAAGGCCAGATTGGATGAGGCCTTGAGTAACCTGTACTAGTGGGAGGTGTCCCTGCCTATGGCAGGGGGTTGGAACTAGATGATCCTTGAGGTCCCTTCCAACCTTACCATTCTATGATTCTATGATTCTTCCTTAGCATAACAGTAAATTAAGCCAGTAGCATTTGCAGCATACGACAAAAAGTGAAGCAATGACTGACCCCTGTAACTCTAAGAACGCCTTCCATGCCAGAAAATAATAGGTAAAGGGCTCCAGCCATAACTACTTTGTGGAGAGTAACTCCAAGGCGAGGCCTGTAGGAAAGAAAAGTGAAATTCATATTGAGGAAAACAAAGTGAAGTCATGTCAGTTTGTGTCTAACTTAAGGCATCGAGTGTGCAAATAAAAATTTGTTGTGATAAGTCACTTCTAGATCCAGAAATCATTTCATTATGGTGCTTGAAGCCTACTATTCATTTTGTCTTATAGTATGGTGTAACTAAGAAAGAGATTGGTAACAGTCCTGACTCCCAGTTAACCTGATTAGTTCGAAAAGTCTCAGCCCACTTCCTCTTGGCCAGCTCCCCATGCACATCCACATTTGGCTACAAGCTTACATGCAGCATGTTGTTTTTTATGTTGAATACAGCTGGGGACAGATATGGATGAGCGGGCAGCTTGACAACAAAAGCCTCCTAAAGCGCATCCCCTTCACTATCAGTTTTGACTGTTCCCATTTCTAGAAGCTCCTTGCCCAGAAGGAAGGCATATAAAGTCCCCATTTCAGTCATTTGATTACATTAACAGTGACTCACAAACCTAACCAACAGTAGTACACAGAAGGGGACTGAAAGAGCCATCGCTATGTGGAATTGTGTGTCTCTGTCAACTACTGAAGAAGTCTAGATCTTTATGGCATTAAACTAAAGCATCCACATTTGAAGCAGCAAAGGACACAGAGTTGAACACTGCCCCAAGTTATTAAAAACAAGTGAAAAGTTTTAACGGAACACAAGAAACCTGTAACAGAATTACTCACTTGACTATCCCATATCCCAGACTGACTATGATGACCAAAGTTCGAGCCAACGATCGCTTCACAGCAGAAAGCAGTTCTGCCAGTATTACTGCTCCTTGGACTACCAAGAGCAAAGAGGAAGAAGACAGCTTATTAAAACAGTTTCTGTGTTATTAACTACTACATGCAATTGTAGTATGAGAACAGACACTGTTATTTTCAGAAAATAGGCTATTAAAGTGTCTTTTTTAGCAGCTGCATCTAGAGTAAGCTTTTGGAAGGTTCACTTAGCATTTAAAAAAAAAAAAAAAAGCTACTGAAAAATTTCAGATCCACAGCAGGTGAAGAGTAAATGATCCATAAAACATTTATCCATAAGACTGGCCTGGATGATCTTACAAATAAGTCAACTACCAAAACCTTCTGTATCATGGGTGTGACAAATTAATGAAGCCATAATGAAGTCTTAATTGCAGAGGTGCATTCGTATGCACCCATCCTAAAAACTCAAAACCAGAGCCCCAGAGCATTAAGTGGAGAGAACTGCTTAAGATGGTTTATCCAGCTAAGGGCTGAATACCAGAAGTCATCTGCAATGCAGTCACGTTGAACAAAGTTTTAAAGTCTCAAAGGCAAACACCAACTGTCAGAAATCAATTACACTTAGGAACCCTTATTTCAAACTCCAAGCCAGCACTACAGTAAACTGTCTCCAGAATCTGGCAATTCTACATCCTTAAGATACTACACGCAGAAAAGTCAGAGTAAGCAACAGCATTTTAGTCTTAGAAGAACACAGATCATTACACTCACAATATATCAAAAATAAAAACCAAAACTCTGGCTGTCTGTTGTTTTGAAACAACCTCAAGTAATCATATACTTAATATGCATCTGTCACACCAGTTTAGCACAAGCCATTAGTGCTCTGCCCCACCAATTAAACAGTAACCTGTAATTGCTACCTACCTGATTCCCCCGTGTAGCGGATGTTCTGGAACTCTGCATAGAAAACTGCTTTCTCGAGCATTCCCAGGAAGATAACAGCACCAATCCAGAACTGGATCCTCAGGAGATCTCGCCAGTAACACGCTGACCATGCAAGCCATAGAACCCCGAAGAATACGTATACAATGCACATCACCATGAAAAACTATTACATAAAAAGAAGCAAGACATAGAAACCTTAGACCCAGAAAAGCATCTCTGTGTTTCCATTCTACAGCTGTAAGACTGCTCTATTTTCTCCCTGAGTATAGAGCATCTTTTGAAGCTTTTATATAAATTAAGTGGCTAGGAAGAAGCATCGCTTCATTTGTCTTCTCTGGATTCTTTCACAGTGACAGTCTGATTTCTCACTGCCAACCAAGGGAATCAGTAATTAAATTTCTGAGGAATTTCTCTCCTGAAGAGCAGTCTGCCCATTTATTCACAGGCAATTTTCCTAAAAAAAGATAGCAACTAGCTTTCAAAAACTCAATAAAAGCCTAGGAAAACCAAGTACTAGAAACCCTGCCCTTTCTCACATATCTTTTTATCAGTAATTTCATTGTACACTTACAGTACTCTGCAAATACACTTTGAAGCCACCTTTAGACATCATTCCATTAGTGGCCTTCCAGTACCTAAAGGAGGTCTACAAAAAGGTTGGAAAGAGACTGTTTACAAAAGCTTGTAGTGATAGGACAAGGAACAATGATTTTAAATAAGAGAAAAGTAAATTTAGGAGGAAGTTCTTTACCATGAGGGTAGTGGAACACTGCAACAGGTTGCCCAGGGACACAGTTGAGTTCCCATCATTTGAGATATTCAAGGTCAGGCTCGATGGAGCTCTGAGTAGCTTGATCTAATGGAGGATGTTCCTGCTCACTGCAGGGCAGTTGGACTAGAAGACCTTTGGAGGTCCCTTCCAATCCAAACCATTCTATGACCATTCCACAGAACACAGATACAACTGATGGTTGTACTCAAATAATTTGACAATTTGTCTCAAAAGTTAATTTTCGTCCAACTCAATTTTTGACCAAGATTTAGGTCAGCCAAAATTCTGAAAGTGAAAAAGGAACACAGATGTTCATTTGTATGTTATCATTGTATGATTTTTTTTCCAGTCATTTGTTTCAGAAGAACTTTCAGTGTGTCCTACTGCAAACAACAATCTTAGGAATGCCACTCAGTGTTGAATTCTCTAAATGACAGCACCACACGTAAGCAAGTTAAGTCTTTAAAAAAAGGACACCGAGATTAAGAAGAGTTAAGAAAGAAATGAGACATTAAATCATAGAATCATAGAATGGTAAGGTTGGAAGGGACCTCAAGGATCATCTAGTTCCAACACCCTGCCATAGGCAGGGACACCTCCCACTAGTACAGCTCACTCAAGGCCTCATCCAATCTGGCCTTGAACACATCCAGGGAGGGAGCAGCCACAACCTCCCTGGGCAACCTGTTCCAGTGCCTCACCACCCTTACTGTAAAGAACTTCCTCCTAACATCTAGTCTAAATCTCCCCTCTGCCAGTTTAAGCCCATTGCCCCTTGTCCTGGCATTGCAGGACCTTGTAAATAATCCTTCCCCAGCCTTCCTGTAGGCCCGCTTCAGATACTGGAAGGCTACTATCAGGTCCCCTCGAAGCCTTCTCTTCTCCAGGCTGAAGAGCCCCAACTCTCTCAGCCTGTCCTCATAGCAGAGTTGCTCCAGCCCTCTGATCATCTTTGTGGCCCTCTTCTGGACCTGCTCCAACACTTCCATGTCCTTCCCGTGCTGAGGGCTCCAGAACTGCACACAGTACTCCAGGTCGAAGCACAAAGTACTCATCCAAAGCATAGGGCAGAAATAAGCAGTATCCTCTTGCAGAAAGCAGATTTTTTTTTTAACAAAGCAAATACTGATGCTAACTGCACAATCCACTGACACTTTCAAACCGAAAACATTTTCCTTAGTAGAACAGCTTACTGCTCCTTACAGATTTTCATGTCTGGCTAATTCATGCAGTTCAATTGGATGGGACCTAGGCATGCTAGTTCACATTCAGAAACATTTAAGCAGGACCATTTTTGCTGGACCTGCTACATAGGGATATTCACAGTATTGAATTGCTTGTCAATAGAGCTGCTGGAGGCTTTTTTACTTCTGCAGGAAGTAAAATGTGTTTCTGAAATGCCACAAGCCCTTCTATTTGCAGGCCACCCTCTTTAACGAAGTCAGGCTAGAAACCTTGATATCAATCCCCAGCTAAAGTCTATTTACACTACATAAATATTTAAGTTCCTCTATTTTCCCAGCCACGTCAACAGAGGCAACTAGCAATCAAATCAACAACACCTCTGAAGAAGGGGATTAGCCCTTTGTAGTTCAGTCATGCTTTCACTGTTACGCAGCATTAAGGACCTGCTTGTGGTATAAAAGACAGTTGGTGGAAGAAGGAAGATTAAGCCATAAAAGAACAAAGAAAACAGTGAGAAATGAAAGGGTAGCTGTGAATAAAAGCACAGAATAGCAGATTTTCTAAGATAGGAGTCAAGAAGAAAAACAGCATCTGTAAACTGGTCAGTTTAAAACTGATGATACTACTAACTTCTGGGACTGCAAACTGACAGGAATCAAGTCAAACAATCCAGATAAATGCAACAGTGGCAGATGTGAAAATGTGAAATCTATGTCTGTTTGCCTGACACTGTATTCAGTACAACCACATACACACAAAACAACCAAAGAAAATGGCAAACTCAACACATACTCTCTACTAAATTTTTTTTCTGAGAAACTGTCTTTTTGTTTCCTAACTGAAATTCAAATCAACTGACTTTAGGTCAAAGAAAAGCTGTTTTACTTACAATCATCAGAGGATAGTCTGCAAGTGAGAGATACTCATACGGTCCCTTCAGTTCTACTGTCACTATAAAAAAAACAAACAGAAAAGAAAAAAAAGAAAACCAACAACAAAATGAGCAAGAATCAAAAAGGAGGAAACCAGGATAAAGTACTTAACTGGTTTTCACTTGAGGGGGAAGAAATTCCAAATTTTCACATAGCTTTTAAATCTGATTTGCACTTTATCAAAGAAAGTTAAGATTCATAACACACACAGCCAGAAGCACGCAATTAAAATTATATGCTCCATTACCAAGTAACTCACAGTAGTATTTGAAGTAATTTGTGCTGGAAATTCATGTGTCACAGGAAAAGTTCAGCAATACATGCAAGTTACCTTTAAGAGGAGGTTTCTAAACGTCTTTAAAGTTTGGATAGGTTATCATTACATTATTACATACACTGCACTAGAATTTAAAAGGTGACAGTTATGATAATAGAATCATGAAATGGTACAGATTGAAATGGACCTGTTAAGAGCACCTAGTCCAAACCCCCTGCTAATACAAGTATGCAGAGATCTTTGTGCTATTCTACATGATTGGAGTTTACTAATATAAATCACTGTGCTGTTCTGGACAGTTTTGAAACAAGAAGAAGCCTCAAAATGGAACTGCTTGGGATTCTTCTTTACTTCCTTTACTTTCTTATGATAATAAATAGCAATAGGCAATGCTTACATCTGTGTGAAGACGACGTCTTATGAAATTGAACCCTAAAATATTTAAATAATTTAAAAGTACATAGAATATGCTCAGCCTGGTATACACAAAAAATGAAAATGTAATTTTAGCTTACTGTATAAACAGTGACCTTACTTGTAAAGGGTTTATTTTGGTATGAGGAAGGTGGCGTTCTCTCCGTTCTTTTAACTCTGGTAGTAGAATCTTTTGCAGTTGAAAGTCCAATTTGCACAATAAATATGTATGGCCCATCTCGCCAAGTTTTCATAATAGCATTCATTGCCTGAAAATAAAATGTCTACATATAGATAGTGTATAGCCAAGAAGACACTAAAAAGTCAACAGTAGATTCACCGTACATGGTTGATATATTCCACGTTAAAATAAAGGTCACTCCCTAGATCTAAAACATATTAATCAATATTTTATATGTAAATTTCACATATATTTTCTAGACATAATACTCAAAATTTAGTTGTCTGATTACAGAAGAGTCCTCAAAGACCTGGGGGGTTATCAGGGTTTATTTTAACAGTGATCCAATATTAAAATTTGAGGACTAATCTTGAAGATACTGCAAAAGCTACAAAGAATCCAGCAAAGCCTATTCCTCATTTTCAGTCTAGAAACATTAGGACCACAACACAGAAACACTTCTTTCCTCCTGAAATCAATTGTTTGGCAACAGTGTATCTGCATATAACTGAGTTAATCAGCGAAGGTTAAATTTTTACAGTCTAAGACAGAAGCGATAGCTAAATAGTAGTAGTCATCTCCTGTGGAAATTACTATGGCCCCTGCAACAGCTCTCACACCTAGAAGACTCAAACCCTGCCGATGAACTAACAAGAAGAAGCTTGTCCAGAAAAATACTTGCATGTTTGGGGGGGGGAAAGAAAAACAAAAAAAAAAACAAAAGAAAAAAAAAAAAACCCAAACCATCTCCCAGTTCCAACATACACAACTGTTAACTCCCCAATTGAAGAAGTTCTTACCACCCTAGAAACTGCAACATTTATCAAGAGTTTTAAGGTTAAAGCTATCTACATGCATACCACTCACATGACCACTGCAGAATTATCACAAAGACTATCTTTGTAACAGTATCTCCAAAAAGATTTCAGTATTAAGAGCATGCATTTCTTTTAAGAAATCTTCTGACTATGAGACATAAACCAAACAGAATTTTATGCATGAAAAAAAAAAATATTTTATGCTGACATTGACTTAGTTAAAAACATAGTAAACTTCAAAGAAAATATACCAGTTTTCCTTTTAAGTCTCTCCATCACTTGCTGCACTGGTTCCTTATTTCACAGTTACACACAATGCTATTTATGGTTTAGTTTTAAAGGTAAGTGGTCCTTTAAGTGCACACGAAGTTAAATACATTTTCTTTGCTGGTTTCCAGGATATTAAATTTTAAGGTAACTTGACAATTGTTCCTGGTTGTTCCTTGACCATGAAGTAACAAAAATACTAACATATTTGAAAATCAAAAGTAATCACTCGACCAGTTAAGTATAATGTTTTAAAAGACTGCCTAGTTAAAGATGAAAACAAATACAACCTAAGTACTAGTAATCACTTAAAACAGACCACATCAACGATTACTTCAATTACTATGAAAAAAGAACTCTTTTCATTTATACCATGAGTTTGAGTGGTGCAAGTTCTTTGACAAATAGAAGCAGTTACTCTGTTTTTCAACAGTGCTACCTAGTTTCAAGCTGGAAAAAAAAAATCATCCAGGTGTCAAAATCCCTGTAAAAGCTACCAATAATTTATTATACAAAGACATTTTAATTAACTAAAAAAAAAAACCACAAACAACAACAAAAGGCAAAACAACAGCAAACAAACTGAAACACACAAAAAAGCCACCAAACAAACAAAACCCAAAACACAACAACAGACCCCACAAATTAGAATTGCTGAATTCCAAGCCATGTTTAAATTCAATATACATACAGTTTTATCTGTCACCATTGTGTGATTTCCTCCACTCTCCTTCTTATCTTTTAAACCCTTAAAGAAAACCAGGAAAAAAAAAAAAATCAATATGCCAAAACTATCTCTTCCATTAAAAGGGAGGGGAAAAAAAAAAACCTAAAATTCACCTCTTGCTTCTCAGGTGAGAGAGGCTCTGGATGCACAAATTCTTTATAGAAAGTCTGCAAGACATAAGAAAGATACAGTTTTTATAAGCACTTTATACTACCTTGACACTAACAGAACAGTTTCCAGTAAACTCAATTATAAGGAATGGTTCTCTGAACAGTTGTATTAGAGAGTTTTCATTTTCTAAATCGAATAATTGTCCATTTATTGAGGGACTCTTGAATACTTAGACTAATATTTTGTCATTTGAATGTTGCTTTTCCTCCCTTCAAAGAACAGGTCTCTATTTTTAAAACTGGACCCACAGATGTGATACAAGCAAAGCCACTTTAACTTTCGGAGTACAAGTCTGTTGGGTATCTTCATTACTAGATGAAGTCTACACAGACTGAGACATGATTTGGAGAGTTCTTCCTTAGTCCATGCAAAGAAAGTCCCTACATGAACGGGTGTCCATTAGCGATCCAGAATTTGCCATCTCTCCCAAACTAGTGACTTGACTCTTAGTGAAACTGCTATACCACAAGAGATGAACGATCAAAATGAGAAATCTCTGTGAAACCTCAGGAATTAATAGTTGAGAGGAATGTCTTTTGTTAAAATTTCAGTAGACTTTTTGAAGAAGTTGAAGACTTGTAAAAACTCAATTTCACCAACCTGAACATTCAGTTAAAATACCCAAGTTCACATTACACAGGTGAATACAAACCATGTTTTGTAAAACCAAGCAAAAGTAGAACTGACACTCTCATATTATTAAACACAAAAAACAGGTAGCATGCAAACCATATATCTTTTTTAAAACTTTTCAAGTCATCATCACATATCAAAGGAATCAGAGACAATGCAAACAGACTATTAAAAACCCTTTTCAAGTCACCTTTAGGCATGCCTTGTTTCTTTAAAAAAAACAAAAAACAAAACCAAAACCAAGCCAACAGAAACAAAACCTTACAACAGTAGGTTCAATAGTTATGAGACATTTCCATTATTCTCTATCCAAAGCCTTTTGTCTTTATCAGACACATCTGAATACAGATGCAACACTACACCATTAGCCTTGAAGTTTTAAGTTAAGCACATCACTACATTGATAAGGTCACGGCTATGATCACACAGCTTTGCATGGTGATAGATAGTTGGCATAGAGTCTGTTTTGCATCGTCTCCTCTCTTCCATTTGATTTGTTCCAAACAAGTTTTAGCACTACTACTTTTCCTTTTCTTTAACTTGCTATCAGTGCTTAAGTAACTCATTTCTCAACATTCTTTCCATTATTATAAATGAATGTGATCTGACCAAAAAGTGCCAGTCCTTTATCCACCCAAGTTAGCGGCAACTTCACTGGGCTGCCAGAAATTGACATTTCTGGTTAGCTATCAGCAGCCTTCTCTAAGGGAAACGAATTCAGAATACAGAATCATAAAACAAAAACGCACTGAACTTTACAGTGATTTTGGGTTGGTACACACCCCGTTCCTTCATAGCAGGCCAGATATTGAACAGCAAGCAAAAAGTAAAGCAGAATTAAGAAAATTGTTGCAGTTTGGTTGCCATAAACAGATAAAACCAGGTACCTCCCAACCCAGATACTTAGACAGGATGCCAACACATCTAACAGGAGCTACAACATTTCTGTACCTTTTATGAGAGATCAGAACAAACTGAAGTTTCAGCCCATACCTGAGGCCTGAAGAGCTCAGAGCAATTTGCAAAGATAAGAGAAGCTGTGGCATAATATCCTGACCAGCCTGGATGCTCTTCAGAAGTAGCCCCAAAATAGTACTGTGCTTGTTCATCCTACCAAACATAGAAGAGAACTTAGATTAGCATCTAATGTATCAAGTATATCTTAGCAGGCAGCTGCAAGACCTAGAAAGCTCCACAACTTCCCTCTGCACACACTCTTCAATCAAACTGAATAGGATAAAGGCCATGCAGACCACAGAAGACTGTAAAAATGAGGGCCAAAAAAAACCTATGCAAGCTTCGCATAAGAATGAATATCCAATTTGAAAAAAGAAAGAAATCCACTGTTCCTGCATTGGAGGTGCAGCAGCCAGCATAAACTTCCATCTACACAAGCTCTACATTATTATATTAAAGATTAAAGACCCCAGTACTGTGTTGGGTTAGTAGTTACAACTGTCATCATTAGTATTAAGTAAACATAGCAATGGTGTTACAGGCTATAAGCTACATTTGTGTTCTACCACACTTCATAGGAACACTATACGTTGTGTAAACTGCTAATACTTGCAATGTGCATCCACAAAGAGCAACATTTAGACTAAATATGGAAAACAGTCCATTTCTTCTGACATTAAGCATTGTTGTAAATGATATTTTCATCTGCTATAAACTCCCACTCAATTAATTTATTTAAGTTTCTGGGTTTAGAAGGATCCTGAGAAACTTGGAAGAGACTGAGAGGTGACCTCATCAGTGTTTTTAAGTATGTAAAGGAGGATGGAGCCAGGCTTTGCTCGGTGATGCCTGATGACAGGACAAGGGGCAATGGGTGGAAGCTGAGGCAGAGGAAGTTTCATTTAAACATGAGGAAGAAATTTTTTCCCAGTGAAGACAACAGAACACTGGAACAAGCTGCCCAGGGGAGTTGTGGAGTCTCCCTCTCTGGAGATATTCAAAACCTGCCTGGATGAGTTCCTGTGTTATCTGGTATAGGTGATCCTGGTCTGGCAGAGGGGTTGGACTAGATGATCTTTCAAGGTCACTCCCAGCCCCTGACATTATGTGATTCTGTGAAACACTTTCACCTTACCCAAAACCCAGAGAAGTCAGTAATTCCAGCAAGCTGTGATGAACTCATTTCCACCTCATTTTCAATGACCAAAACCTTACTATCTTCTAATGGAGAAGTGTGTGTCTCTTAAGACCGAAGACCAATGAGGATACAAGTGAAACATCTCCACTCCCTTCCTGCCCAACATCTGCTTACCCCTAAAAATCATAACCCATTTTTTTCCAAATAATTCTTACCCCGAAGTTGAAGACTTCATTGTAGCAGTCTGAGTACCTTAAGTACCAAGTAACATTGAAACTCTGGGAGGGATCACAAGCTTTTTCATCTCCTTCAACTAAAAACAAAACAAAACCAAAAAACCAATCAGGTAAGAACATGTAAGGCAACCCCTACCTGCCATGCTTTTCCTCCTATTCTGTGCCAAACTAGCATAATTACATTTCTTTTAAGCACAAAACTAACAGCAAAACAACAGAAAAACATATGCTCATGCAATCCATTGCTGTTCAGTGAAAGAAAGCAGCATGTGGAAAATCGTGTTCCACTACAGCCTTACACAATTATATTAAAGAGCTGAAGGTCATTCGGTAACTTTTTGTTCTCAAGACAATCAGGGAAGTTTCAGCAACTGAAATACCATGCAAGAGAACAGCAGTCATGTCCAGTGATTACAATACATCAAAGGATTTCCCTTTCCAAATATATGGGCAATTTGCACAGATAATTTAAATATACCAATACCATCAGCAAGAAAATAAATAAAAAAATATTTCTGCAAGTCAACCTTCCCACACTCCCAAAAGACAAACAAACCAACTACATTTAGCTGTCAAAGCTGCAATATTACCCAAGAAGAGCAATACGAAAACATTCTACTTGGATTTATCAGAAAACAACATGCACAAAAAGTTAAACGCAAGACTTCTGAGGCAGGAGGAGGGGGAAAAGGCAGATTTTTGTTTCAAACCTCATTCTGAAACTGAAGCCTGCTAAGTTTGACACTAAGAAGGTAAGCTTTATTTGTAAACAAAATGAGCAGTGATTATTCAGCCTTGGAAGAGACATATAGATGATTGTTCAGGTTCTGTCAGTCAACAGGCAAAACTCATTTCAAGTTGACAGTATGTTTCAAGCAGCTTAGGAGCTCCCGCACCTTTACAGACACTTATCTCAGATTAGATACCCTCAAATTTGTTGTATGTTGTCCTGGTTTGACCGAGAACTACTTCTGTTCACTAATTTTACTCTTCAGCTCAGTTTCTTCTAGGTGACAGCAGTTTCTGAAGTTACCTGTGCATCATACATATGCTCTTTATGTATGTTTCCATACTGAACACTGCAAGTAAAAAATGCAATTTAAAAAAGACCTTGCCATGGAGCCTTAACTGACTAACTCCACTGCAAACTGCATGACCACTAAAGCACGTTTATGCAGAGCTAAAACCTCAACTGAGTCTCTAAACCAAAGAATAATAACAAAAAAAAAAAAAAAGGTTGGAATGAAACCAATGAAAAGTAAAGAGTTTCCTTATGATGCGTTGTAGTAAGTATGAAAACAAGGCGTACATCTTCAACACAGCCCTGGATGTTGCAGAGAGCACAATAAAGAAACCAAGAGGCAACACAAACACTGCAATAAGAAAGGTAGAATGCAAATTCCTATGAGACAAAGGCTCTTCTGATAAAATTAATCAAATGCAAACATCTCAAAAGAGTCTCACAAAAAAAGAGGAGGGATTTAGAAATAGCTTTTAAACTCCTTTTCACCTACTTTTAAAAGCAAGATGGTTGAAAATCTATGTTCATCAGTAACACCAACTAAAGATAAAAATAGGCTGTAACTGGCCAATATCTGTAAGCATCAAAATTACAGAAGCCTTGAAAATTAAGTACTCCAAAAGACAGAAAAAGCATCCATGGCATTTGTTGAATTCAACAACACGGGAATCTAAATTCCTTACCCTTCAAACAAAACCAGCAACACTCAACACAAATGCAGTCTTTGTATTCATTTATAGAGAGAATTTCTACCATGGTCCTAGATAGGAAAACAGATGTCTGCTAGAACACTTGAGAAAAGTAATAGATAAAATAAATTCATTATTCACAGTACTAAACACCAGTGGCAGTCCTCACAGTCAGAAGCCAAAAGCATCAGACATCAACACACACACAAAAAAAAAAAAAAAAAAGAAGGGCAATGAAAAAGGAGGAAGAGGTGCAGGTGTTCACCAAAAACATGGGTTGTTCACGCTTGGCAAGAACAGCCACATCATCCAGACAAATATCACAGAGCAGATGGAAGAGGCAACAGACAGCAAATAAGAGAGACAAGTTTCCACACAGACACAATATGTAAAAGTTGAGGCCTCCCATTATCAGATGCAGTTTAAGTATCATCTAGGCTAAGAAATAGCAATTAAGTTCCTAGTCTCCTATCCTTCTACTTTTAGGGTTTCATTATCTAAATTCATGTAAATCTTTTAATCACAGTGGTATGTAAAACAGGTATTTCCAGTGAAGTATTTTAAGGCTTAATGCCTGTTTAAATCTTGGCAGCATAGCGTAGACGAAGTTCCACATCAGGACACAGGGGATCAAATTCTTATTGACAGATCTACCACAAACTTGTCTTGTAACAAACATCCTTTTCTCTGTGCCCTAGTTCCTTCCTCCTCTTCATTATTTCAGCTGTAATCCTCTTGATTATAGACTTCCACACACATCACTGCAGGAACCCACATCTTAGTGTACTTGCATGAATGTGGTAGATATTTTTCACTTCAGACAAGAAAGCCTAACATCTACCAAACCTCCAAATGCCCTTTCAAATTCCTTCTCCTTTTCCCCAAGCATCAGATTTCTACGTTTTGACCCTGCAGCTGCACACTTGCAAATCTCCTGCTGCAGTACACAAAACTCACTATGTGAGCTACACTTGAGGAGTGGAAAATCCTTCACCCTGACACAATGGACTTTCGCTAATAACTACTCTAATAGTAGGGCATTCACAGGCACTACACCTGTATAACCACCCAATTAGCAGCTGAACTTCAGACAGCTTCCCCCTCCCCCTGCCATGATAAGCATGAACTGCTGCTCACAATCCCTTAAAGTGCACACTACATGGGGAAGATTTCAAGCCTTTCCAAATCGCCTAGTCACTTTCAGAAGTCACCCATATTCTCTTCTTGCCATCTAAATGCAGTCCTCACATTCAGCAGTAAGAGGGCATTTTTACAGAAACTCTGATTTGAGCAGTAATCTCCATAACTCAAAACCCTGCTCAGATCAGCAAAGAGCAATAAACAGAAAGAACAAATGAGAAGGCTGCAAACCTGTTTGCTCTGTAAAGCACACACACACAACTAATCAGGAGAAAAGACCAGCTCTCAGAAGAGCTCTGCCATACAGTGCAACAGTACTCAGTACCACTCTCAGAAGCACCCAGATGAAGAGGAACAGGGCCTCAAAAAGCAATGCCTCCTGCACACTGGCATCAGTCACTCTACAATGCCAACAGCTCCATCCCAGTAGGCACCAGATCTCCTAGCTGGGTGGAATTCACCATCTCTCAAAACGGGGAAAGCACACCTCACAGCACAGCTCAGCAGAACCCACGCCTGATTACCCACTAATGGAAATGAAGGGTGCTCCCACTGCATGTCTTTCCCGTTTCAGAGGATCTGCATAGAACCATTAATTTCTGCTACAGCCTAAACAGGTAACAGTTGGTAAGTTTCAAGACTGTTAACACATCCAACCATATCAAACAGCTTTCATCCAGTACTACAGTTAAACATTTCACAGTGTCTGGAGTCCCAAATTTTAAAGGAGACCAAGGTGTCAAACAACTGAGAGCAAGTTAATCCCTTGTAAATACTTACATTTCAGGAAAATTGTTGTATTGCTGAAGAGAATCTTCCCAAAGTTAAACTTCTTCTCCTATAAAAGTACAAAAAAAGAAGATATATTAATAGGCTTACTGTCACTGATCTTAAGTAAATATCATCTTCCATTCTGAGTTTTAAGACAATACTGCAATGCAAGTGCAAGCCAAAACAGAAGCTAGCCTTACTGGATTTTCCAGTCATGCTTCACCACCCCTTCAATCTGCTCTTAAAGCTGATTTGTGAGGCTTTTTGTTCTGCAAAACTGAAACAATTTCACATTTGCTGAAATGCTTCGCATTTTGTTAGCGATTAGGTCTGGACTATTTAACACACGCAGAGAAAAGAAAACTCCAAGAACCAACAGCACTGTTCACGATGATCCTTTACTTTCGTTCCTGAAGCTCAAGAGCCTCGCAGAAAGTGTACGTTATTCCACTCCACAGCGTACTAAAGCTAGGTTTAACGTTAAGCAAAACAAGTTTCTTCGACACAACTTCAAACACAAACGGTGTAACAGGCGTGCTGGAAATCCCTTCCCTTTCCCAGAAGCCCACATCCCTCTCGGTTCAGTGTTTCAGGGTCCCGATGCCAGACCACAGGGCAGACCGACGGCGAAGCCTGGCCGCACGGCGCCCCCTCCTCGCACAGACTCCACCGAGCCCGAGCCCCAGCCAGGCAAGCCGTCTCTCTCCCCGCGGACCTCACAGGGCCACATTCCCTCCGCCGACCACCGAGACTAATTCCGGCAGAAGCCTTCTCTCCCCTGTGGCCACCGCCGACCCGTCAAATGGAGCTTAACCCTGGCAGCGGGCCCCGGCAGCAGGGCAATACCTACGTCGCGATCCAGCGCCCTCGCACCAGCACCGGTGCACCAGCACAGGCGCGGCCCGAACCGGACCGCAAAACCGCGGCGGAGACAGGCCGCAGCTCTCCCGCGCACCCGCTCAGCACCCCAGGCGCACTCCTCGTACTCACCATAAGCACTGGAAGACGCCATTTGGAACGCTGCCCGGCACCCGCCGCGCCCACCAACAACAGCAGCGCCAGCAGCCGCAGCAGGACGACCCCAGGCCGCCGACACCCCACGGAATGCGGCACCAGCGCCATCCCGCCGCACGGAGGCCGCTGCTGCGGTGGCCGCGCCTCTTCCGCTCCCTGCGGGGGAACGCGGCTGTCGTAGGCCAGCGGGAGCGACACGAGGGGCGGAGCCGTTTCGCGGCTGGGCCCGGGTTGTCATCGCCCGTGGCTTTACCGGTGATAGACCGCCGCGCCGGGACCTCTAGCACTTGCAAGGCGCGGCAGATACGGGAGGTGCGCCTCGATCCCTCGGCTGCCAACCGTCCTTCTGGGGAGCCTCTCGGGCCCCACCGCCGGCAGCCGTCGGTCGGGGCAGCTCAANTCCGCGGGGAGCGGGCTCGGCCCCAGAAGTCGGCCGGGGGTTGGGGGCGGGCGGGGTTAGTGGCGCTGCTGTTCCCGCTGCCCCTGCCAAGGGCAAAGCCGTCCTGTGCACCCGGCCGCGGAGGGGGGCCTCAGAGCAGAATTTACAACTGGCAGAGTAGTCCGGCAGCAGGCTGCACCCCTGTAGAGTAGTCGAACCGCAGGGTGTTAAATTTGGCAGCACGGTCCCTCTGAGCCTGGTGCAAAACCCCCAAAGGGCACGTGTGTGTCTTCAGGCAAAAATGGGAACAGTTAAACTGACTAAATAGGTGAGGTCTCCAATGCTAATTCAGATCTGTTAATACTTAGTTCACAGTACTTTTGACCAGATGTGTATAATTAATATTTTATAAACATCAGATATTTGTCTGCGAGTACTAGTACGTTGTGTGTCAGCAGCGTGTCCTGGGAAGTACGTTGATGATAGAAGCAACTGGCAGTCCACATTTTTAAGCAAACCAAAAAAAATTACTGTTACTATGAGATGACATAGAGCTTTTAGCGAGGCTGTGAGAAGCCTCCCTGCCTCATTGATCTAGTTGCAGGTGGAAGAGAAGGGTGCAATGCTGGTGTCTTTTCTGCCAATCCTGACTTTTTTTTGCCATTGTTACTGCTGAAAGTTAGCTACTACAGAGAAAAAATAATTGCTTCCAAATCAAAAGCTCCAAGAAGCCAGTCATGCTGAAGTTCAGCTTTGTTAGTCACCGATTCAGTTGTTGGCCAAATTTATCAAATTTTAAAAGGAAATGGTTTAGCATGGAACTAGTTGTGTGAGAGATTCTTCCCACATCCAAACACCTTAGTTCAAAGTCCATCATGTTTTATGTCACCAACAATTGCCTGCACTCTTTCATCCTTACCCCTCTTGAGGGGGACCCATTACCTGATGATTCAAGAGGTGTTTGGTGAATGCATATAAACATTTTTATCTGCTCTTTCTAGTGTCCAAGATGAGGCTGTGGAGAAAAGCACCTTTAAGGAATGCAACCAGATTGCTTTTTACAGGTAATGAGAATTATTGTAGGGTTGTTGGACTTTTTTTAACTAATTAAATGAAAAGATACAGGAAGAGGTTACATGTTGATTTTTAAGCACAGCTAGTGTGCCATCTTTAGTATTTTAATCTCTCAGAGTCTTCTACTAATCTGTTGTTAAGCAATACTCAACATGTTTTAAAGGATGGAGTCTTTCATCCAAAACCTCTTCTATTAAAATTCAAAAGTCAGTCTTCTCATCTTGCAATATTTTAATTACAGTAATGCTCAGACACAGGTGGTTTTCTTAATGTGAGTATTTCCTGAATATCCGTAGTTCAAAATAAGACC
Source organism: Eubucco bourcierii (assembly GCA_013396675.1). NCBI lineage: Eukaryota > Metazoa > Chordata > Aves > Piciformes > Ramphastidae > Eubucco > Eubucco bourcierii. The sequence continues at coordinate 277,331 of VWZE01008283.1, forward strand.
ATCCTCAAAATATACCATGAATCTGTGACAACTGCATACATAAGTACTTTGACTGGAATTCAGTATCAAATCTAATGTTTAGCTCATTAGTCTCTTAAAGCTAACCTTAAGCTATGTGATCCTTCTCATCCCATCTCTAAATCACCTGTCCTCCACCTTTTTTTAACTCACATCATCCATCATCTTCTATTTTCTGATGCCAGAGTGAGAGAAATGACTTCACTGTGCTATACCAATTAGTCATTGACATAGAGTACAGTTTCACATATTAATTTTGGTTCTGCAGGGAATTATGTTTGGAAACCACCAGCCCTGCCAGTGTGAGCAGGACAGCCCTTTATAGCTTGTGGTCATTTTACGTTAACATTTCATTTCTCAGCAGGAGGTTGCCACACAGTCAACCATCTGATAGTGTCCTTGCTCTGCTTTAAAAGGAAATCTTTTATCTCTATTATTATGCAGTACCTTTTGGCAAAGAAACAGTCAGTTTAGCAGTGAAGAAGCTTCCCTCTAAGGTAGCCTTCAAGGTATTTATTTCTCTTCAAACAGTTCATAAAACCTGGGGTCACCAAGGGACATTCTACAAACACTTGAAGGAGCTTCTGTTTCAGAGTCTCTGTCTTAAAAACATCAGCAGGACCAAAAAGTGCAGTCAAAACTGTGGTCACCAGGCTTGTTGAAAAACAGCTCCCTTCATGCATATTGAGTATGTTACAAATTAAAGCATATACTGCTTTGTCACCACAGAATGGAGGAGCTGTTCAGCAGTGGGTAGCAAACCAAGGAGAGGTTGTTTGGTTTGACAAGCAAATGACAAAACAAAACCCAGATTGTTCAGATGAATTTCATCTGAAATTTCTGGGGTCACAGAGAGAAGAATGTAACCAGACAATGAGAATTTACTTGGACACTTAAATGGAGACTTCTGTTATTTAAAAAAACCCTGCAGAGCAGTGATGGGTGACCAAACCCCTCTAACATCTCATTCATAAGCACGTATGTATGCTCAGAACTATATTACCTCTTTTTCCTCTTGGCTCAAAACATTGATAATAATTGTATCTGAAAAGAATTAAAGACAGAATTAAGTAAACTTATCTAACAATATATTGTCCCCCTGTGTGATAAAATCCACAACAATAAGGGAGACCAAATAATTATTTTTTTTTTGTCTCAACAGGCGTCAGAAACTTCTACGTCCTGGAAAATCTTTGTATCGAGTGTTGCTGGATTCAGTCACATTAAGTGATGAAAATGTCAAATTCCAAATAATTAATGAGGAAAATAAGGTAAGAGTCCACCTAGCATAAGAAAATCCTTACAGAAAGAGAAGTATTATCAAGAAGTCTGGTAATACTGCAGGTTTTGAGATTCCTCAGTGACAGATATTTAAGATATGATGCAAAATAGCAGCCTATTGAGGTCTTTAGCAATAAGCATTTACTTGACAGCTTGTGACTGTGCAAGAATAGGTATTTTAAGGAATTTAAACAAAATCTTAAATAATGACTTCATGAAAAAATCTGAGTAGAACTCTTATCTAGAAATTTGTTTTAAATTCAGAGTTTTTTCCTCTATTCCAAAATAACAAATACTTTTCTATGATGAAATAAGAAGACCTATGTTCCATCACACCTTTGTATGCTTAAAGGCAGGTTTTGGGGAAAAAGAAATCTTCCTCACACTTAAGATGACAATCAGGAAGAGGAGTGTCTTCTTTTTCTCTTTTTCTCTAATGTAACAGTACAGCAGGTAGCACATTCACTTAGGGAACAGGGAGCCTAACCCCTTCTCACTGTGGGAGTTTGGAACTACATCTCTCTTCCATGCTCTAAGCATCACACTATGTAGATCTCTGCAAAAATGTGTTTTCTGCCTCTCTTGTTAATCCTGGCTTTCTTTGCAGCTGGCATAGAAAAAAGAGCCTGTTTTTTCTGTCTAGATTTTAAGACAGATGATAAGCTGATGGTTCTGTGACTTCCTGGGCTATCCAGGGGTTTTTACAAAGATGGCATAATGTAAAATATTTCCTAGGAAGCAGGATCTGGAACTCCTGATGAATCTTTTCTTTCTTGCCTGCCCTCCCTCTGCTATGATGGCTTTTTGATTCTTTGAAAAGAGCAGTTCATTAGTTGCATTTGCTTCCATGTAAAGGGAAAAGATATTAGGCAAAAATTATTCAGCCAGTTTTGTGTTGCACAGAAGAGGCTGAGAAAGGAAAAAAAAATAGAAGAAAATCAAACTCATGATGTAGGGACGCTCCACAGAATTAAAATTAGTCGTTTTGTGTGAGCTAGTGGTGTGACTGGCTTCCCAGTTCCCTCAGCTGTAAAATACCAAGTTACAGTGGGAAGGGCAGTATTAGGCATTTTCTTTAGGTGCCTTTCTGACAGAGTTCATCAGTGTCAGCACCATGGTGAATACAGGTGAACACACAGCACTGATGTTTTTGAAAAAATCCCATGGCTCTGCAGTATCCCACTCTGACAGCACAGTAGTGAAACTGTCCTAACTTTGAGATTAGTTTGTACTACCCTTGTTGTCCATGCTGCTTGTGGGGAGATCTGCAAAATGCTATATGTGAGAGACTTGAAGATTAAAAAAATCCACTTTAAAAGAGTTCCTTCTTCAAATGAGAAGTACTTAGCTGGTATAAATTCATATGGATGATGATTGTAATGCTCAGCAGTGTGAAAGAACACTCAGAGAGCAGGCATGTTTTTTTTACAGACAATGTCTGATGGTGTTAGGGGTTGGAAGGCACCTCTAGAAATCATCTAGTCCAACTTTCCTGCCAAAGCAGGATTACATAGGGCAGGCCACACAGGAATGCATCCAGGTGGGTTTTGAAAGTCTCCAGAGAAGGAGACTCCACAACCTCTCTGGGCAGCCTCTTCCAGTGTTCTGTCACCCACATTCAAGTTTCTCATGTTGAGGGGAACCTCCTGTGTTCTGGCTTGTACTGATTGCTCCTTGCCCTATCACTGGGCACCACCAAAAGAGACCATCACCTTCATCTTGACAACCACCCCTCAGACATTGATAAGATTCACTCTCAGTGTTCTGAAGACTAAACAGCTCTAGTTCTCTCAGTCTTTCTTCATGGGAAAGATATTCAAGTTCCCATATAATCCTCATAGCCCTCTGTTGAACTTTCTCCAGTAGACTGCCATCTCTCTTAAATTGGAGAGCCCAAAGCTGGACACAGTATTACAGGTGTGGTCTCGCCAGGGATGAGTAGAGAGGGAGGAGAATCTCCCTAGACTTGCTGGATATGCGTTGCATGATGCACCTCAAGATGCCTTTGGCCTTCTTGGCCACAAGAGCAAGTCAAGTGGAAAACTACATTGGTATTTATAATCATTACCAATTTATCTGTTTGTTTGCTCCCAGGTTCTTCTACAAGTAGAAGTTTGTGAAATAGAGGGCAATATTTTCAGGATTAAAATTGATGAGGCATCTCCTCTCAGAGCGAGATACAGAGTTCCTGATGTTCTTATAAAGGAACCTACCACCAAGAGGTAAGTGATGGGAAGATGATTTAGCACCTTAGTAACTTACACAGCTTTTCCCTTCTCCCCTATTTATGCTACACTGCAGTTGTCTCTCTGGAGTACAAAGCTGTTTCAGGAAGAGAAAATAAAAATACGTGTGTTTCATTTATTTTTTAAAAAAATCATGTTGAATATATAGGATGAAGTTTTGTTTTAAATACTTAAGGAATTTGAGGCTATCCAACCCAGTCAAAAAATACCCTACTCGTTATGATGCATCACTTTTCCCTAAGGCATTACCTGTTAATGTGAGAGGAATGCCAACTCTGGATAGTTTCACTGCCCTTCCATAGCCACCTGTTACACTGTGCAGTGAACCCTAAACACAGCATGTAGTTCTGGTGTTCTTTACCTCAGAGAACACTCTGGTGTTCTTTACCTCAACATTAGCCTTCGGGTTTTTATAATGTATGCAGATGTTCTCGGTCTATCTTTTGTTTGAGTTGTTACTGAGTGACAGTGGATTTCCCTTGCTGCTGATTTCATACAAAGCTGTTGTTGCTTTTCATTTGCCAGATTCTCCATATCTCAGAAGGAGGCAGGTGTTTTGGTGCTCTCAAGTGTTAAGGAGGACTACAGACTTCAGGTCACAGCAAACCCCTTTCAGCTTGAGCTGCAGTCCAAGGGCGAAACTATTCTGAGCATGAATTCCAATGGGTTGTTATATTTTGAGCACCTACAACCGCCTCCTAGTGATAGGTACAGTATCTGTCTTATTGCATTGTACTAATGTAGTGATTGTGCTGTAGCTGAAAAGAAGCAATTCTATGGAGCTGCAATTGCTGTCACAGAAGCTCTTAAGCACTGAAGTTGTCTTCTCTTTTCATAGCAGTAAGTACAATGGTGAAGGTTTAACAAAGAAATTGTAGATCAGTAGACTGGAGACTGTTTTGATCCCTTGCAATGTCCATGTGCAAAAAGCTAATCTCTTTCAGTGGGCAATTTTGTGAAACACTAAAGTATCCTGGCACTCTGTCTTTCTTGGGATGAGTGATGGTAGTATGCTGAAGTTATTAGAGTCATCTCCTTTTGTGACTAAATTTACTCTTTAGATAAGTTTTATTCACCATTTAAGCTCTTGAATTAAATTTTGTCCGATTTTAAATGTGCCATACAGCTGCAATATTTTATAGGTCAGTCCCACTGCAAAGTGCTGGAAGGGGAGAAACCACAGCGCAGGGCATGTCATCACCTTTAGAGAGCAGTAGTTTCAAAATTGTAGTTAACAGAGTGACAGTGAAGTGGGGATCTTCTAGGTGAGTAAAATGCTGATGCATATAGAAATAAATGTGAAAGGCCAAAAACAACCTAACTCAAATACGGAGTGAAGGTTATTTTAAGACATTGGTTATTAAAACGATTTCCCAGTTAGAACCCTCAATTATGACTTCAGTTTTCAGAAGTCAAGTACCAAACCTTTTATATGATATACAAGGCTATATGAATTTGCTGTTCAAAATCCTTCTTTATGTTAACAACAAACCATTTTTTTTTTTGTTTTCACTAGAAAACCTACAGCAGAAAGTAAGGAAGCAGCAAGTGATTCCTCTATGGTAAGTAATGCCTTATAGTTCATATATATATATCTATATATATATTCATATATTTTTATATATATATATGAATTTATATATATTATTATAGGAATAGATTATATATTATAGGAATATATATATTCCTATATATATAGAACTATAGTTCCAGTGTGAGTATTTTGTAGAAAAGACAGTTAGAATAAAATATTAATTTCATCTGGTGCTATTTTTACAAACACACTCTAACCACTTTCCAGTGAAGTTCAAGAAGATCCTGGTATTTAATACTGAGATATTTTGGAAATTCGTAATCTAAATTAAGTTTTATGTGTTTTATCAGGGCTGTAGAAGGCATCAGTCAAGTAGGTTAGCTCAAAAACTTTGGGTTTGTTTGGTTTTTTTCCTCGTGGCCTTTTAATTTAGAACTGTGTGCTTTTTCCTCTGATTTGCTTTGGAGTAGATGTGTGAAAGGGAATTTTGTGGTGATATTTGATCATTTTGAAAAATTCCCTGTTCATTGCAAAGAACATTTCAAAAGAGCAAGACATGCTTTGTAACAGTGCAAAGATATTCATCTGCATAAGCTTATGCTTACGTAAGATTATCCCTGAAAAAAGACCAGGTCTTGGCAGTGTTTAACAGCACACACCAGTTTATGTCCATGATTTAATTTTAGCCGCCTGTAGAGCAGATGGCTGCTTGCTCCACTGTCCCTGTTATAAATGGCAGGAGCTATGCTGCCTTCAGCATACTTGTGTCTGAACTCTGAGTTCTGCTGGGAGCATGCTTGCTTTGAGGGGAGTCACGCAGCTGCAGGAGGCCACATCTGCTTATTCTGGCATGAATACAGGAAAGAAAATCAGGAAAAAGTAGAAATTCTAGGACTGTGAGTGGGATGGCACAAGGCTCAAAATTTGATGGAGGCTAAAAGTATCAGTTACCCACACAGGGAGAATATGGAGAGTATTTTTGTTGCCTGACCATTACTGTTTAGGGGAGTGGGGTGGTTTCTCCTTGTGTAGGTTTTCCTCTTTAGTTCCATCAATGCAATCTTTGTATTTCATAGTTGTGTTCACTATCCAGAAGAAAGACAGTATTTACAATGAGAACAATCATTCACTGGGACAAGCTCCATAGGGACATTGTAGAGTCCTCATCTCTGAAGGTTTACAAAATGGAATTGGACAGAGTGCTTACAATCTCATCTAGGCTCCTTTTCCCATGGAAGTTTGGACCGGGAGGTCACCTGGGCTATTTTATCATTCTATTATCCAATCCAAGACCTCGGCTATTATTTTTGTGCTGCAGCAGAGTACATGTGGGCTCCACTAACACATCAGTTTTTCAGTGTAAATTCCTGTGGTAAAATCCAAATGGTGTTTTGGGTTTTTTTTAATGTGACCTATGTTTGGCAAAAAAACAGTTAACAGCACACAAATCTCAGGCCAACAAACATAGGCAAGCAGGCAAGCAGTTGCATTTACTTGGCTTGGCTATTTCTGTTTATGCAGGAGAAACAAGAGGATCTGGGTCTCTGGCAAGAGAAATTTGGCAGTTTCTTAGACATCAAAGCTCATGGTAAGTCTCTGGTTCTGCTAACAGCTTTGCTGCTTTGTTCATGTTCATTCATTTCTCTGTCTGCTTTTATTTAGCTGCTAATGTTTATCAGTGTCTCACTCGTTCCTTCTTTTAACTTGCTTCTGAGATATCAGTGGTAGGTAACAATTTGACAAAAGTACTGGAAATATTCATTAGATTTCTGTTCAAGAGGGAACAAATGACATCTCACCCACATCATCAGCTCACCGTGTACCATTTCTGGCACAGCATAACTGTGTTGGCTGACTGATAGAGTTATAGATATAGACATAGATATCATGCATTATTTCCTTTTTTTTTTTTTTTTTCCTTTTCTTTGGTAAGAGCACATAACATTGATTTAATTTGTAGTTTATTCTCACAATGTACCAGAAGTTTTGATGTCTAAGCATTAATAATTGTCACAGAGAACCTCTTTAAGTGACAGACTACAAAGGGAAATACTGAGCAGTCCGAAGGGATAAGATTATGGTTATAGAAACATGTAGGTCAGTAGCTCAAATACAATTTATTAATTACTCAAATTTATGACCATCTGCTGTCTGTGCACTTGTATTCAACATAAATTGAGTTGGTTGATTTGTCCGTTGCCACTATCACACAGACTTTTATAGCAAACAGCACTACCCAATAGCTGCAGGAGGAAGAGGGGAGCCCAGTAGAACTTCCTTTTGGTGATAGGACCTTTTTCAGTTCATGGTCAGGACAGAGGGGCAGGAAGCTATTGCTCTTGTTATTCATGCTGTATCTGATGTATTAGGCCAGCATTGTGTTTTTCTGTTTCTCTGTGTTGGAAGAATAAAGTCCATTTGGTCAGATTCTGATCCTGAAGCCACTGCTTGTCAGTCTACAGGATCTCTGGTCACCTGCCAAAAGTTGCTCTGGGTTCAGTAATGTGGCAAGATGATATCAATGGCAGAGGCTCCTGTGCATGCTACTCCCCTGGCTGAGGCTGAAGAGAAGAGCAGTAGGAAACAGGCAATTGACTCTAAACTCCACTCTGCTGTACCACTGTGCTGCAAAGCTTGGCTTGTAGGTGCTGGGATAGGAACAGGAGATAACTTTAAGCAGCTTCACTACAGAATAAAGAAGTGACCTACTATTCCATGTTGTTTTTTCTGCTCTAGTGATTTATTTTATCTTCTTAAGTGGATCAAAATCAGAATAAATACAAGAAAATCTGTCTGAAACATTACCTTTCTAGTATAGAAGTAATAATGAAAGTGAAGATTGAAAGCCAGTGTGAAGGAGATAATTATTAAAACCTGTTTTTTTATATTTTCAGTTAGGTCGCTCTGCTTCGTTTCTTTCAGCTAAGAATCACAGAATCATAGAATAGAATCATAGAATGGTAAGGTTGGAAGGGACCTCAAGGATCATCTAGTTCCAACCCCCTGCCATAGGCAGGGACACCTCCCACTAGTACAGGTTACTCAAGGCCTCAAAAGGCTGAAAATGAAACTTTGTGGTCTTCTTTTTTAATGTTATTCCCACAGGCCCTAGTTCTGTAGGCACAGACTTCTCTTTATGTGGATTTGATCATGTTTATGGAATACCACAACATACGGAAGCACTTCTTCTCAAAAACACGAGGTAAATGTGGTAGATTGCTAGTGAAAGCAGTATCATTTCTGTAGAGAAGAGCTATAACATTGCCTTAATGCAGACAACAGCTTGAGATATGTGTATTATGTAGGGTAGATTTTAATTTCTGATATGGCAAAAAGAAACGTAGCCCATGTCTACACAGAGTATGTTGTTCACATTTCGCTTTCCACTCCAAAGTTTAATGAATGACCCCTTCTGTTGCCTCTTAATTTTGGATGCATTTTTTTTTTTCTGAGTTGCAGGATTGATCGTGTTCAAGCAGAACTTTTAAAAGAGCAACTCTGTGGAAGGATGTGATAGTTCAGAATTCATATTTTAGGGCTTAGAGCAAATGAACAGCAGTCTGACTGGCAGCAAAAGCGTTGCTTTATTCAGATAGATGGGATCAAAGCTAAGAAGCAGTAACCCGGACTGTCCACATTTCACGTCTGGATGCTGAACAAAAGACTGAATACGAAGTGTTGACTGAGCTTACTGGAATGGCAATGGGACTAGAACTGGCCTAGTGCAGAATGCTCACATATAATAAACACATCTGTCTGTCTGTCCTAGTGATGGTGATGCCTACCGGCTTTATAATTTGGATATCTTTGGCCACAAGATACATGACAAAATAGGCATTTATGGTTCAGTGCCCCTTCTCTTAGCACACAAGCCTAACAGAACTTCAGGGATCTTCTGGCTGAACTCTTCAGAAACACTGGTGGACATTAATACAAAGGCAGTAGCTGAGGTGAGAGTTGCTCACTTTCCTCAGAATTTAATAATGAAAGAAAATACTCCATAGCAGAGCCAGCAGGACATGACACATTATCAGAGACTTGTATTTTGCTCCCCAATGAAGAACTGTGCATCTCTTCCTCCTGTCCTCCCTACTGCTATATTTGTGTATTAAACCACTGAAAAGAATGAGATTGCTCCTTTTCAGAATCAAGTCAGAGAAGCTATATCTTAGCAAGTCCGCAGGAGAAGGCAGAGACAAAATACATAATGTTGGAGCAGAATAAAATATATTTAGGTGTTTGCAGCAGGCAGAAAAACGGGTGGACAAAAATCTTAATTATCTCTGGGATTCAAGGAATCTTTTTGAGTTTTTAAATTTTGGGAATTGCCACACGTTTCTGCCACACATTTCTCCTTCTTCTGTGGAATGTAACTGACCTTCAAGAAACATAAAATGTTCAGGAAATGAACTCCCTCAACTGTTGAAACACAAGCCTATGAACTTTATTAAAATTGAAACTGTGAGGGGAAAAATTGTGCTTTATTTCCATCACTGCATTACATGGTTAAAATTATTAATGTTCTTCATTACTTTTGATATAGATGTTACTCCTAAGATCCTGCAGAAAATGCCTAAACTACAAAAAAGCTTTAATTACTTTGCCCATCAGTACTATTTTTTCCTCATTAACTATTGCTCTATTTTGTATAAGCAGTATGCAAAGTAAAGGATTTGTGAAGGATATATAAGAAACATTCAGTGTGTGTTCTTAATACCTACCAGGTATGTGTTAGCGGATTTTGTGGGTTTCCATCTTTATTACTTAGTCCAGCAAAAGTTTGATACAGAGTTACTGAGTTTTACTTTTCTCTCCTTCAAAGCATCTGCCATCGGGACCTGCTGCACAGACTGCTAAGCAGAGAGCCATACCCATAACTGATGTGCGCTGGATGTCAGAAAGTGGCATCATTGATGTTTTCCTGCTGATGGGGCCCACTGCATTTGACATCTTCAAGCAGTATGCCCAGCTGACAGGTAGTTACTTATAACTAGACTCAATATAGCACAGGGACCTGAACAGGCTGGATAGATGAGGACAGTCCAATGCCATGAGTTTTAAGAAGTCCAAGTGCTGGATTCTGCACTCGGCCACAAGAACCCCATGCAGCGCTACAGGCTGGAGAAAGAGTGGCTGGAGAGCAGCTAGGCAGAGAGGGACTTGTGGGTACTGGGTGACAGCTGAACGTGAGCCTGCAATGTGCCCAGGTGGCCAAGAAAGTCAACGGCATCCTAGCCTGGATCAGGAATAGTGTGGCCAGCAGGCTGCCCCTATACTCAGCACTGGTTAGGCTACACCTTGAGTACTGTGTCCAGTTCTGGGCCACTCCATTGAAGAAAGATGTTGAGGTGCTTGAGCGTGTCCAGAGAAGGGCAATAAGGCTGGTGAAGGGGCTGGAGCAGAAGCCCTACAAGGAGAGGCTGAGGGAGCTGGGGTTGTTCAGTCTGGAGAAGAGGAGGCTCAGGAGAGACCTTATTGCTCTCTACAGCTATCTGAAGGAGGGTTGTAGTCAGGTGGGGGTTGGTCTCTTCTCCCAGGCAATCAGTGACAGAACAAGAGGACACAGCCTCAAGTGCAGCAGGGCAAGTTCAGGCTGAATATTAGGAAGACATTCTTCACAGGAGGAGTGATTTGCCATTGGATTGGGCTGCCTAGTGAGGTGGTGAAGTCACTGGCCCTGGAAGTGTTTAAAGGGAGACTGGATGTGGCACGTGGTGCCATGGTTTAGTTAATTAGAAGGTATTAGATGATAGGTTGGACTCAATTATCTTGAAGGTCTTTTCCAACCTGGTTAATTCTGGCAGAGCCTCTGAGGAACATGCTGTACCCACAAGTAGCCCATTACGTGCAGGATTCCAGCTGTTCCCAAACTACAGCTGATAGAGCAAAGGGTGGTACTCTGTGAAGACAAGCCTCCTTTCTGTTCTTCCCTAGCATCAGCAGGTGTTCACACTTGGCCCTAGTTGAGAAGCCAGCATAATTACTGCTACCTGGAACTGCACCCCTTAAGATGAAAGGAGGAGACACAGGAGACAAGAACTGCCAGTCAGCATCTGGACAGGTCACCTTATAACGAGAAAAGACTGAAGTGACAGAGTAACATACCCTGGAAAGTAAAGACTTTAGGTAACTGTTCCATGCGTCCATTAGGGAAGGCAGCAGACATGAGTTGCAGATAGGGGAAAAGGAAAGAAGCAAGAGTCTCAGGAAGAAACTGAAAGAAATGGATACAAGCAGCCTAACACTTTATGAAAGCAAAACTCTTCACGTACTAAATAGAGTTAAAAGCATAACAACATCCCTGGTAGATCTTTATTGTGTGAGCACTGATGTTACAGAGAAAACACGGGTCAGCTAAACAAGAATACCACAAATACAAGTACTATAGCTCAAGAGGATCTGCCCAGCCAGAAGTGCGTGCCAAGGAATGTTTCCCAGCTCCCTTTTGCCATATGTCTAGGTACATGTTTTTTAACTGTTTTAATGCCCAATAATTGCAATTCCATGGTTCCAAGGAGGCACAGGAATTTCATTCTCTTGATTAAAATGAATTTAATTGTTTGTATTAATGACAGTCAAGGTAATGTAGACTATTTTTACTTTAGAAAACATTGGCAAATAAAATTATATTGGTTACTGGAATAATACTTCAGTGCCATGGAACACCAAGTTGCTTCTCACTCTTGTATTATCATTACACCCCTCTGCACTTCCTGACTGTTGAGCTCATTGTAATCTTTGTTATGTCAAGAGTTCAGTCACTTTGCTATGAAGAGCACGATTTAGACTCAACTTAGGCCAGCATTCCGTAGCTCCTGACAGATACATATCAATCATGTTAACTTGTCTGGAGTCTTTAGATAACACTGTTAATGCCCTTCAGGATTTTATCTCCACTTATATACTCTTCCTAGGTACTCAAGCCCTGCCCCCTCTTTTTTCACTGGGCTACCATCAGTGCAGGTGGAATTATGAAGATGAGCAAGATGTCAAGGCAGTAGATGCTGGCTTTGATGAACATGACATTCCTTACGATGTGATATGGCTGGACATAGAGCACACTGATGACAAGAGGTATTTTACTTGGGACAAAAAGAAGTTCCATAACCCCAGAAAGATGCAAGAACATCTCAAGAAGAAAAAACGCAAGGTATATCACCTAGCAGGAAGAAAGAAAATATGGGTTGTTTGGGTTTTTTTGTGTAAGACCACATAGTCTGCCTTACCAAGGTACTTCAGATGCTGGAAACAGTTTAACAGAGTAAAATTGACTGTGGCAGTCTGGTGATGCTTCAGTGCACATTCTGTCTTGTTTAATTCAGCTCCTCTGTCTTTTTATTATTTCGTAGTTTGTTCTGTGCCCTGACTGTCAAGCTAAGTTTGACCCTTATGAAGCTCCATCTTACAGAAGCAACTGAGTACCATCTTTGATGGGCACAGTTGAAAATTTTTCTACTTAAGATATGCTTTCACCATAGGTAGTTACTCTGGTTGCTTCAGCATTTCTTTCTGTTGATAATACTTTTTATTTTCAGCTTATACTAACTGGGATTTGTCTTTAATGTTCATACAATTACCATAAACAAAATGTTTTTGCCTTCTGGTGAAGTTCTGGTGTGATGTGCAGTCTGTTACCTTAGTTATTTGACTTTTATTTCTGCTTTTACAGTTAAAATATTTTCCTTTAGAATTATAGAGGAATTAAAATGTACACTTAATATCTAGAAGTTGAGAATTGCTTAATCCCTGATCTTTGCGAAAAGTCAATGAATGAGGGACTGTTGAAAGAGCATTCAAGTTTTATAATCTCTCATTTGGAGCTGTAGGACTTTCTCAGCTTTACAGCAGGACAATTAATTGCAGCAGAAAGTAACTGCAAAATCCGAGAAAATTCTGTTGCTGTTGTGTGCTATAGAAACTAAGATATATTTAAATGTCTCAACAGAAAAGACTTTAAGCAGGAACATGAACACAAAAGTGAGAGATTTTACCATTCAGAGAGTAGAACCATGAATTAAACAATGTTTTTAGGGGTTGGAGAACTTGCTTTTAACTGAAATGGTTTTTGGCCCTGTATAGAGGGTGTTAAGTCCTGCTCTCTTTGCAATTTCAGCTTACACGTAAGTCTAGCACAGTATATGCAAGAACTAGTACCTACTTTCTAAAATTAATAACACAGCTGTCTCTTTACCTGAAGTGAAACCATTGTCTGCCTTTTATCAGAAGTGAACCTTTGCTGTTTTATTCAGTACAGTTGATGCTAATGATGCATTTTATTTCTTTATCCTGGCAGCTTGTCGTCATTGTAGATCCCCACATTAAGGTTGACCCTATGTACGCCCTGTACGCACAGGCAAAAGAGAAGGGATATTTTGTGAAAGACAGAAATGGGAAAGATTTTGAGGGCATCTGTTGGCCAGGTAAGAGAACATCCTGTCACTACATTTCAAGCTGCTTATTTTAAAAATTTTGCAGAACAGTTTAATTGGAATCCAAGGAAGTGGAATTTAATTCTTAACATTCCACGCACTTCCGGTAAATATTTATAATTTAAAATGCTTTGTGGTTTCTTTGGTACAGTCATGTTCTATTGGCATCAGCTTTATAGTTTTCTCTGTTATGCCAGTTGGCCCTGCACGCAGTCCCAATGCCTGTAACTAAAGAAGTTGGATTTATTGATCAGAGCAGCCATCCTCCTTCCCAGCTTGTCTTGGGTAACAGAAATGTACATGCATCCTGGTCTGTTGAAGTGAGCACAGCCCATGTAGGCTGGATATAATTAAGTGAACTCTGGTACTGAAGACTGATTGAATCATAATTAGATTCAACATGTTATTTCTCATGAGGAAAACACATTGCAAGGAGGCAAAGGAGGTTGTCCCCCTTCTTTACAAATAGAAAGCTCACAGTCTTGATAAGTGAATATGGAAAAAAATAAGGACACATTATAACTTCTAGAAGCACAGCAAGATGTAAGTCGTGCAGCTCAGTGACACCTTCCTGCTTGAGCTCAAAATTCTGGGAATTCTCTCTCTTCCTGGCTTCCTATTCATATCTGAACATATTTTAATGTGCTAGCAGTCATCCTTAAATGGTGGTGCTCCTCCAGAATCTACAAGTGTCAGTCTGCAGGACATGGCAAAGGGTGCACTGAGTTCTGAGTCAGCCTGGAATTCTCTCAAGCTTTTGTCTCAGGGACAATAATGACTACATTATTGCTGCCCATTGTGGAAAGTCTCCCAGCTTCAGGCTGATGTATTTAGGTGCAAAGACAATGCATGCCTGCTCTTAAAATCATGTAAATAATTGGGCTTTCTCATGTCCACAGGTTCCTCTTGCTACCTGGATTTCACCAATCCTGAAGTGCGAAAATGGTATGCAGATCAATTCGCCTTCAAAGCTTACAAGGTTTGTATTTGTTTTTTCTGATCTGCATATCCTGGAAAGCCTAAAAATGGGGCAAAGAGAGAAGAAAAACTACTGGCTAAGCAAGATGGTGGCTTTTGTTGCTATCTTACCATCATGTAGAAGAAAATACCATGATAAGCTGAAGTACCACAGAAGGACATTATGAAAGTTGGAACCCATGTGCCACCAGTGAACCTGCTCACTTAGATGCAGTAGTAGGATGGACAAACAAGAACTGATATGGGAGTGCTCTCTCATAATTCATCATCACTTCACCCTTACCTTCCCTCCAGCACTCCTGTCTGGTGCTGGAAGTGTCTATTGGAACACTGCTTACTTCCAGTTCCACCTCACCCCCGTCCTGAAGTTCTGCTTTGTAATAGAGTTGTGAAACCACTATCCTAGCACACATTACCTATACTGCTTTTCTTCTCCATTTTGTTTTCTTTTGGCCTTCTGTGACTTTTTTTGTTTCCTCTCATGCTAGTTAATATTTCTCTTTCCCCTTCCTACTTTCCCTCTCCAGAAGGCAGGAATATCAAGTACCTGTTCAGTCTTGAAACAATAGTAAAAGTGGACTTGTAGCCTGCCACCCTGAGCAGCCACCAAGAGACAGGAGATGAATGACTAGCATCTTTCAAGTGACCACAAGAATATAATTACCTTGTTCTGCTTTGCTGCTGCTATTTCTAATCATACCCCAAACTGATCTGACACCTTCCTGTGATAAACACATTAAGACACAGCAGTGGCTCTGTTGCATCCTAATTGTAACCCTGTGTCCTAGGGATCCACTAACATCCTCTATGTATGGAATGACATGAATGAACCCTCAGTCTTCAAAGGAGCAGAACTAACAATGCAGAAAGATGCTGTGCACTACAACAACTGGGAGCATCGGGAAGTACACAACCTCTATGGATTCTATCAGGTAGAGTATCAGACAAACTGTCAGTAGGAGTATGTCTTATAAGGTGATTTACACACTGGTAAGTATTCTGTAACCTCTATCAAGGGCTGAAACTCTGCTGTGCTGGATATTGCTATATTAGTAATAAACTGTGGTATTGGTCACCAAAAAAATGTGACACCCATGCCTTTCTACCATGATAGTGGAAATGAAATTTGCCACAACTACACAATATTAATTTGTTGTTGTTGAAGTGTATTCTAGAAAGAAAGTGTTGCTTTAACAAGTATTGTATTTGGATACAGAATTCTTAACTTTCTTTGCTTTGAAGGGCTAAAAAGACAGTGCTGCAAGTATCCTAATTGTAGAGTTTGTCTTCCTTACTTTTCTTTAAATGATTTACAGCAAATGGCAACTGCAGAAGGCCTCATCAGACGTTCTTCAGGAAAAGAGAGACCATTTGTCCTCACACGATCTTTCTTTGCTGGGTCACAGAAGTATGGTAAGTAGGGACTAGCCAGATGCTTTCCATGCTGCTTTGATCCCTTAAGTTCGGTGTGTAATAGTTAAATTTTCAGTCAACAGCAGTTCACCAGTAGTTCATGATCATTCTTGTCTTCTTTCCTTAACTGCAAGCGTAAACTGAATCATACACCCAAAATACAGGTGTAATGCTGAAACTGGGTATTTCCAGGGGCAGTGTGGACTGGAGACAATACAGCAGAGTGGAGTTACTTGAAAATATCAATTCCAATGCTTCTCACCATCAGCATGGCAGGAATTTCATTCTGTGGAGGTAAGGTGTTTATCTGCAGTTGCTCACTGTGTATAAATTGCTGGTGTCACCAAGCTTGTATCTCAAGAGAGACTTCAACACCAGTGGTGGAAAGCTCAATGGTCCAGTGCAGTTTCACAAAGTAGTCTGGTTCCAGAAGCCAATAACCAGGCTCTCACCATCATTTCTCCACTACTGCTTATGTAGTCTTTGTATCCTGTCTGGAAGAGCCACCCATAGGTGGTGTACTGTAGAATCACTGTGACAGTCCTCTGTCATAGAATCGTAGAATGGTAAGGTTGGAAGGGACCTCAAGGATCATCTAGTTCCAACCCCCTGCCATGGGCAGGGACACCTCCCACTAGTACAGCTCACTCAAGGCCTCATCCAACCTGGCCTTGATCACCTCCAGGGAGGAAGCAGCCACAACCTCCCTGGGCAACCTGTTCCAGTGCCTCACCACCCTCACTGTAAAGAACTTCCTCCTAACATCTAGTCTAAATCTTCCCTCTGCCAGTTTAAACCCATTGCCCCTTGTCCTGTCATTGCAAGACCTTGTAAATAGTCCTTCCCCAGCCTTCCTGTAGGCCCCCTTCAGATGCTGGAAGGCTACTATCAGGTCTCCTCGAAGCCTTCTCTTCTCCAGGCTGAAGAGACCCAATTCTCTCAGCCTGTCCTCATAGCAGAGCTGCTCCAGCCCTCTGATCATCTTTGTGGCCCTCCTCTGGACCCGCTCCAACACTTCCATGTCCTTCCTGTGCAGAGGGCTCCAGAACTGCACACAGTACTCCAGGTGGGATTTGAGAAGAGCAGAGTAAAGGGGTAGAATCCCCTCCCTTGCCCTGCTGGCCATGCTGCTCTTGATGCGGCCCAGGACGCGGTTGCTGTCTGCATGCACACACTGCAGGCTCATGTTGAGCTTTTCATCAACCCAGACTCCCAGGTCCTTTTCCTCAGGGCTGCTCTCCAGCCATTCACCACCCAGCCTGGGTGCTTGGGATTGTGCCTACCCAGGTGCAGGACCTTACACTTGGCCTTGTTGAATCTCATGAGATTGGCCTGGGCCCACCTCTCCAGCCTGTCATCAGGGCATCCAAAAGCTCTCTTGAGATTTTTATTAAAGGATAACTTGTTACACCAGTTCTCCACTCATTTGGACAAGCAGCTACCTAACAGCAGAACTGCAAGCACACTGGTAAATGCACAGATTGCACTTGGAATGCTTGTCAGAGGAGTTCAGGTTTTTCAGAATGATTTCCAAACCTGTGTGTTTTTGTCCCTGCACTGTCTAGCTGATGTGGGAGGGTTTATTGGAGATCCAGAACCAGAATTACTTGTTCGCTGGTATCAGGCTGGAGCCTACCAGCCCTTCTTCAGAGGCCATTCTAACATGGAGAGCAAACGACGAGAACCATGGCTCTTTGGGGAGAAGAACACCCAGATCATCAGGGGAGCCATCAGAGAGCGCTATGTCCTCCTGCCCTACTTGTACACACTCTTCTATCGGGCACACACAGCAGCTGAGCCAGTCATGAGGTAAGTCAGGAACTTCAGTGATTACCTTCAGGAAATTACTTGGAGGAGAGGAGTTAAATTACCACACATCACATTACATTGTGATAGCTTATTTAAGTAGTAAAAAAGTTCAAAACACACAAAAGCTACTACGTTCCATTTTCGTGTGTTCTGCAAGCTTTGGTAGGGTTCTCATAGGAAAATTTTATGCTTTGTTTTTTTTTCCCCCAAATGACATCTGGAATACCACTAGTTCAATAATATATTAATATATATTTTATATATATATTATATTAATATATAAATGAATATAGTATATTCAATAATAAAAAATGCACAGTCTTTAAACACATTTTGAAGTACTATGGACTCCAAACCACACTTAAAACAGTGCTTAATGTATTCTGAACTTGCTGACCTTTCACGAGGATCCATTTTGCTCCTCATTAAAATATGTTACTGCTGAATTGTTACTCTTACAAAAACTTAAAAAACTCATAGTGACAATTTGATCATTTTTCTCTGCAGTATTTCTTCTATTTTTTTTTCTTTTAGTAGAGAATCAAAAAATCTGGAGTAGAAGTGAAAGTAGAAAATAAACTTGTTTTTCTGCTCTCTAACCTCAGAGGAGTCAAATGCAACAATCCTTTCAGCAAGAAATGGATGTCAATTAATTTCCCTGTTGTTGCTGTCTTTGAGGGTGCCCTAGAACTACCCTTTTCCACTACATTTACCTTTATTGTTTGTTATGCAGATACAATACATCTCCTAAGTTTTAAAAATATGAAGGTCTTTTTGTCATGGGTTGAGTGGTTTGAGTTTTGAAGATGATTTGCATTTCAGATAGTAAGAGAATTTGTCTGCAGAGGTATAGGAGTAGATCCCCCTGTTGCATGCACTGATGTAGTGGGTTTCTGTCTTTTCTTGAAATGAAGCTTATGCTGACATGTGCATGGCCTACCATATTAAGTACAATTGTGATTATGTTAAGTCTGCTGCAGCAGGCACAAAATTAGGGAGGAAGCAGGGCATTTTTCTCACTGAAACAAGCTAAGTAGAAAATCGTTTCTCATTAGCAAGCACATGGACAGCAGGGCTGCAGTGAACAAGGGGATGCCTTTAAGTGAGCAGGTCAGCCAGGCTTTTTATGTAAGGAAACCCAGCCCCTGAGCAAGCTATGATTGACCATCTCACAAACTTTTAAATATACAACTCCTGTTCTGTAACCAGATGGTTATCACATTACCCTTTCCTTGAGAAAGGATGAAAATTAAATTCTGGGTCAGGATTTTTGGTCATGACTAGGAAGAGGTGCTATAAAAGCAGCAGTGAGGTGCTTGAGAACAGGAGAGACTGCGCTGAAGGGACTAGCTGGCTGGGTGTTTGCATTACTGGTAGACTGTGACAGAAACACTCATCCCTCTCCCCCTGGCCAGAAAGAAGGCATTTGTAGTGCAAATGTGTAAGGAAGAAGGCCAGAGGGAAGAAAGTGAAGCTGCCAGAGGCCAAATCATAGGTTTATTAGTGTCTTAACTCGGATTGTACTGGGAACTCTAATTGGTGACTTTAAGGGAAACTTTAAGGTACAGAAGAGGACCTTGCCCTATCTTCATCTCTTGATAGATGCACCCTGTAAAGAGAGGGAGAAAGTAGAGTCTGAAAATGCCAGAAAGCCTTGGACAGGCTGGTAGGAGAAGAGAAACTTGCTGAATCCCACTAATCTTTCTTTCTACAGGGCTCTCTGGATAGAGTTTCCAAGGAAAATAGAAACTTTTGGTGTGGAAAATGAGTACATGCTGGGTAAGCAGCATCTTTGTATTCTCAGGAGATTGACTTAAATATTTTTTAAGTGATAGAGTGCCACATGACAAAAAGAAAACATGAAAATTCTGCCCAAGACTTAAGAAAATTATATTGCAGCAGAATATAGAACATGAGGCCTCTTTAAAAAGGGACCCTGTTTTAAAAGCACTTTGAAACCAGGGGTCATACAAGATGTGAAACTTGAATTCAATCTCAGTAGTCAATCTCAAAACACGTGTCTGGTTTTGACATGAAACATGAAAGTCAGTGTAGCAGCTAAGACCATAGTCCACTACAGACATTATGGTAGCAAACAACTAGCATCCAAAGCTGATCTTCACTCCCATACAGCTGGCTGCTGACACCAGTTTTCTCAGAAATGAAGCTTAATCAATTAATGTTTGTGTAAAGCACATTCAGCCTATACAGGATGAGAGAATGGGAAGAGAACATAAGACCATCTAGCTCCACTCACCCAGCATGGGGAGGGACACCTTCCACTTGGTCAGATTGCTCAAAGCCCCATCCTGGGATGGAGCATCCACATTGTCTTTGGGCAGCCTCTTCCAGTGTCTCAGCACCTTCACAGTAAAGGATTTCCTCATAATATCTAATCTAAATCTACTCTTTTAAACCATTATCTCTTGTACTTTAACTACCCTCCCTGATTAAGACTCCTGTAGGCCCCCTTCAAGTGTTGGAAAGGCCACTATAAGGTCTCTCCAGAGCTTTCTCTTCTCCAAGCTGAACAACCTCAACTCTTAAGCCTGGCCTTGTAGGAGATGTTTTTTAGTTTCTCGGATCATCTTTCTGGCCCTCCTGAGGACCCACTTTAACAGGTCCTCCTTATGCTGAGCATAGTACTCCAGGTGGGGTCTCATGACAGCAGAGGGAGACAAGCACCTGTCTTGACCTGCTGACCTTGCATCTTTTCATGCAGCCTAGAATGCATTTTGTTTTCTGGGCTGCACTCACACTGCATGATTCATTTCTCTTTTATGGGTGGTTCTGGGGTTTTCTTTTGTTATCTCTAGGATCCAGGGTGGCCCTGGGCTCCTACTAATGACTTTCAAATGTAGGGACATTCACTTCTCGTGCAATAGTTTGACCATGGTATGCAGAACACAGCAGCAAAGCTAAGTGTGGTGAAACAGATCATGGCATTTCACCTTGCAAAGTGGACAAGGAGGGACGAAGTTTACCAAACTCTATAGTCTATATCACAGAATGTTAGGGACTGGAAGGGACCTCCAGGGATCATCAGGTCCAACCACCCTGCGAAATCAGGATCACCTAGGGCAGGCCACACAGGAACACATCCAGATGGGTTGTGTAAATGAACATCAATTTTTAAAGCAGTAAGGAAGAGCCATTAATCTTAAGATTTGTGAAATAGAGGCATTTCTATCTTCCACTCTTTTGGTTAGAAAAGCATATTCTTTTACTCAGAGAGCACACAGGCAGACTTCCCTTGGTCTCTGAAGGAACCAGAAGTGCCTCCAGGCTGGTGGGTATGCAGTGCAGTCCAGTGCCCAATCTGCCCTCAGCTCCTTAGATGTCCCCGTTTTCCAGTATTAAATGTAGCTAAGCACATGGCATGCCCAAGCAAGCCCCTAAAACAGCTGTGGGAGGCTGACAACTCCAGTGCATACAGCTGTTGCTCCAGTGAGACGCAGTCTTGTGGATCACAGCAGCGTTTATGTTTTCCTTTAGGAAATGCTTTGCTGGTGCATCCAGTCACAGAGCAAGAGGCCAAGGCAGTGAATGTTCTGCTTCCGGGGCCAGAGGAGGTAAGGATGACTATAAAAATGTTCAGCTGTTCAGCCCAAAGAAGTATTTTTTACAGCGGTATTCCAGCTCCCCATCTTGTAATGGCTGAGCACTGCTGCTGTATCAAGGACTGGACAGACATTCAGTGCTAGTCTGAACCTTCCTTCCATCTTGATAACTCACATGCTTGCCTTACAACAGATTTCCTTCTGTGCTTTTTCAAGAGCTGCTGCAAAAATTTCAGGTCTCTGATAATTTTAAATTTCCCCTTAAGCCTTGCTGCTTCTCATGGAAGACTAAAAACCAGCTTTACTAAACGGTCATTTTCCTTTCCTCTGGTATTTCTTGTTGGGCTAAATTTCTCTTTTATGTGGGAGTGTGATGGCTTGGGAGTTACCTGCCTCCCACACTTTGTAAAACGACCCAAAATGACTCAGCAAGCGTATGAATGAGCTAGACATCACCGTGTTTTCCTTTCACAGCCTATACTGTAGTTTTCTCTATTAAAATATTCCAATTAGCCTCAAACCAGCACAGGGAGAAAGTGGATCTTCGAATGAAGGTTATAAGGAAATCAGAGGAAAGCTGGGGCTAGGGTAGAAATTGCAAGAAGGAAATACAACCTTCAGCAGCCCGGGCTGAGTGTAGCAAACGCTTTGACAAGTGGTCAGTTCCTTTGTGAAGTAAAGTTTCTTATCCACATGATGGCGCCGTGATCCACTCTTACGAAGAGCATTTGGCTGCAGCGGCTGAGGCGAAGGAGGGGAAAGAATTTGGGGAAATTTGTTCCTAAGGGAAAGCCTGAGGCTTTAGAGAGGAATAAAACACGACAGTGGAGTCCATGAGACCATGCAGAGCGTTGTGACTCCTTTAATGCAGCTAAGGACACTTAGGATTCCTCTCAATATAAGCTCTCCAAGTTAAGAAGAGTTTTTGTCAAGATTTCTGTAGGAATTGACTGCTGGGCACACTAAAGCCATTAAACCTGCTGACAAATGTGCTGCATGGGAAGTTTCAGATTGGAGCTCTTTTGTGACCTGTTATTAGCAAGTTTGTTAATTTTTCACTTCAACAGAAATATGCTTATTCTGGAACTTAGCATTTCCAGATCTGAAAAAAAAGAAAGCTATTTCACTGTTTTGCACTTCCAGATGTTTTATGACATCCAAGATGTTACATTGTAGAAAAGATCAGCTTATTTTTGAGCCTTAAGAATAAGAGTGTATTCTTTCTATTCAGACTATAATTTGAGTTTTAAAAAGTAAATGCTATTTCTTATGCTTTAAATAGGTTGCTAGGAATTGTGTCAGTAAGGTTAAGAAGCAGAAAAGTAACTGCATCTGCAGAGTGAACAGACTGTACCATGTGGGTCATGCTCATTTTATTTTTTTTTTCCCCATTTTTCCTAGATCTGGTATGATTTCAGAAAATTTAAACGGATGGAAGATGCAGGCACTCTCAAGATCTCAGTAACACTGGAGAATGTATGGGTTTGTTTTAAAATACTAGTTCCATTGAGTGGAAAACAAAACAAAACACAAAACAAATACAAAACAAACAGGCTTTTGTTTTGTCAACATTCAAAATCAGGAAAGGGACCCTTTCACTTCCCTTGTAGGAACGTAATCTAAAATCATAGAATCATAGAATCATAGAATGGTAAGGTTGGAAGGGACCTCAAGGATCATCTAGTTCCAACCCCCTGCCATAGGCAGGGACACCTCCCACTAGTACAGCTCACTCAAGGCCTCATCCAATCTGGCCTTGAACACCTCCAGGGAGGGAGCATCCATGACGTTCCTGGGCAACCTGTTCCAGTGCCTCACCACCCTCACTGGAAAGAACTTCCTCCTAACATCCAGTCTAAATCTCCTCTCTGCCAGTTTAAGCCCATTGCCCCTAGTCCTGTCATTGCAGGACCTTGTAAATAATCCTTCCCCAGCCTTCCTGTAGGCCCCCTTCAGATACTGGAAGGCTACTATCAGGTCCCCTCGAAGCCTCCTCTTCTCCAGGCTGAAGAGCCCCAACTCTCTCAACCTGTAGAGAAGAAAAGGTTTCCCTCCTTTGCTTTTTAGATGGAACACTAACATGTCCTGTTGGTAGAAAAAAAGCAAGATAATAACAGCAAGCTTCAATTATCCCTGTTTCAAGATAAAATTACATGGTCAGGGTATTTAAGCCGTCCTGCCCTGGCTTTGGTTTTGGCAGATTCCTGTATTCCAGCGAGGAGGCACTGTAATACCTCTGAAGACCACAGCTGGGAAATCCACTGAATGGATGATGGATACTCCTTATGAACTTCGTGTGGCCCTGGACACAGAGGTACTTGGAGACAACTTTCCATTTACAAAGTTGTCTTTGACTCCATCTGACCTTCTTAGGTCCATGCTGCTTGTTTGATCAGTACAATGGTATCTGCACCTGTATATCCAATGGCACTCCTGCACTACTCCTGTTTGGTGGAGCTTCTTCCTTCTTTCCACTTTTCCCTCTTGAGAGAGACTGAGTATTAGCAGATAGCATTAGAGGCAGAGTGTTTTTCTGACATTGCTCAGCCCTTGCCCTCCTCCCTTTGGAGGAAGCAACAGAGAATAAGCAGGCTACAAACTTCCTTGTGGACACAGAAAGAATTTCCCATCAACTATCTTTTCTGATAAATGAGGTGACAGCTGGCAAGCACATCAGTTAATGACACTAGGATCTCTTGAGTCTTGAAGCACTCTCAGAGATGGACTGCCTGAGCCTTATGGAGATACAAGTTGCTAATGACAAATAAACACACACCCTTCACTCTGAAGCATGACATAGAGCAAGGCATTTTTAGCTTCACTTTCCAGCACTAGAAGCTGCTGTTAATTTGTACTCTATCTTGTGTGTTTCTCAGGCCTGTGCAGTAGGTGAGCTCTACCTAGATGATGGACATTCATTTCAATACCTCCACAAGAAGCAGTTCCTGTATTGGAAATTCGCTTTCCACAAGAACATTCTCTCTTCCAGGTAACAGCAATTACGGACAAAAGCCACCAACACACTGTCACTGGAAATGCCTTTTCTGGTTTAAGAGGCCTTCTTAACAACATAGAAGTATTAGCCTCATCTACTGCTTAGTGAAGTCCCAGAGCATGCAGAATGTGTCATAAAACTGCAGTATTCTGCAGGAGTCCAGGGGCAGCAATGTTTGACATACTGAGTTGAGTTGGGTTGTTTCTGTCTAGTCAAAGTAAAGATTCTACAGATTCACTCAAATACAAAGAAAGGCATCAGCAAGAGTACAGCCTGTCAGAGAGATTAAATGGTAAAATGGAAGACCTGCAAATAAGCAAACAGGCAATACCTGGAGTGTTTGTGTTTTCTAATATTATCTATACTGAAAGAATGGGCTGTGAATGAAACAAGCTTCCTAGGAAAGTGGTCAAGGCACTACCTCTGGCTGATTCTCTTAATCATATGATTTAGTTTTAGGCAGTCCTGTGAGGAGCAGGGAGTTGAAGTTGATCCCTATGAGTCCACTTCAACTTGAGATATTGTATGTGGGAACCACAGACACTATTAGAGTCTCCAGAAGTCCTCAACTGATGCAGTATATGTATTAGCATAGTAAAATACACAAGGGAAGCACTTGGAAAGAATCAAGAGGATACACAACCTGTAAAAGTTGAGTGAAACAACGTAAAAGCCAAAAAATATCCATAGCTGCTTGTAAGGAAAGAGATGACAAATGCGTCATTATTACATTTTTACTAATGAGTTATTTTGTCCATGGGGCTGTGCAGTACATAAATGGTGACTTTACAGGCAGTTCTTTACTCCTTCAGGGTTCAAAATATGAAGAAGATGGTTCTAAGGCTACAGCATTTTACACGGAGCAAAACTGTAGAGTAACTTGGATGAGTACTCAAAAGTATGCTTCAGGTCTCTTTACCTGGGATACAAAATCTGAAAAGCTTAAAAATTCAGGATAAAAAAGAAAAATGTTGCTAAAGTGCTAGCAAATGTAGAAGTTGGAGGGAAATGACGTTGAGGCGAGTGTTACAGCATTCTATTCACTCTGAAAAGGAAAGTTTCAGTTTGAGGTTGTTTAGAGCTTTTTAATAAAATTCAAGTGAGTTGCAAAATGAAAGGTGATTGAGTCACAGATGGAAGCATCTTACTTGAAAAATGTCAGCATGAGCTTTACTTTTACACTTGGGAGTTGTAACCACCATTTTTGCAAAAAATCCAGAACTTTTCTGGTTGTCAAAGCTGTAACTTTTGCCACAGAATACCTTCTCAAGCTGCTTCTTCTGTCCTTGTGAAATCTGCTATGCAGCGAAAAAACTACCTAATGCTGGAAGAAAGTTTTATTTGTTTCAGAAGAAAGGCAAACAGAGGAAAGGAAATTAATAGAGGGCACTTTCAGGGTGAGACTGAAATAGTACTTCTTCTGTATGATGCTGAACTTGTACTGATGGACAGACAAGTGACGTATATGAAATGATGTTCTTTTGTTTCAGCCACAAAGATGAAAGTGGACAATACCACAGCACATGTGTCATCGAACGGGTGATAGTTCTGGGATTTGGACAGCAACCCACTTTAGTGACAGCCTGTTCCAAGGGTAATGAACTGACTTCTATTTTACTTATAGGATTGGTTGAGGTTTTGGTTTTGGTTTTTCCTCCTTTTTTTAATACTGCTGCTCTGCTGCCATTCACTAGAGGTGGCAAACTGCAGCTCTGGAAAGGAAGAGATGATATATAGGAAGCATTTCTGTTTAGTTTGCAGCTTTTTTAGTATCAAGGACAGAATTTAAGGAAAGCTACTCACTGCTTCCATTACTTGTGTAACTGAGGAACACTTGCTTTGCAAGGCAACAGATACATCAGTAGAATGGTTCAGGTAACTTTTTCCTGCACAGGCCATGACGATTTCCAACAAAGGACCATTTGTTCAGATCTGTTGCTTTAGACTAGGCAGGCTTACAAACTTGCAAATAAAACCAGAATTACTCTTCTGTACTCCTGAGCATTCAGGAGTGTCTGGAGTTCCTGGTTATATGGGGAACTCTAGAAGTTGTGAGGGATCATGTATCAATAGACAGTAGCATTTACAGAAAAGGCATGTCATTTTTGGGTGATCTTCAAGCATCTTCCTTCACTTTGGGAATCATATGGACACATTTTCTGTCTTCACCTGTCAATCTCAAGTACCTGTGGAGTGCTTGAAGGAAAACCTGTCCTGAAACAAGGTGGGGTTGGTTTTAGATTTGGGGTTTTGGTTGGTTGTTTTCAGAAAAATCCCTGAACAGTTCAATAATTTCATGTACCACGGTTTGAAGAGTCAGATAAAAAAGAAGTATTTTTTCCAGTTCTGCTGCATTCTTACCTATGTACTGGGCAGATTGGACTATTTCTTTTTTCAGCTGCTCCCTTCCACGAGTGGCAGGGACAGTCTGAATTAAAGCTGGAGGGAGTCCTGTGTAACTGTAACTTGGTGCCATGGTCTAGTCTTGAGGTCTGTGGTGATGGGTAGGACTTGATGATCTTTGAGGTCTCTTCCAACCCTGGTGATACTGTGATACTGTGAAAAGGGTTCTTCCTAAATCATTTACTTAAACTCTTTTGTCCTGATCAGATGGGAAAGAAAGAGAAGTGGTTTTCACATACAATGCGAAGAACTCTGCACTGATGCTGGAAAATTTAGGCCTGAGTCTTGCTGCTGACTGGAAGATTTGCATCAACTGAAAGGAGACACAACTACTTCAGAGAATTCATTCAGAGGCTGAGAGGAAATAGTGGGAGGATTTTAAATACTCATTTGAATCCAATCAAATCAAGGAACATATTTCCCACCCACATCTCCAAACTGACATTTCCTACTATTTTTCTTTTAAAGCACATTTAAAGTTGGATAGCTCTTTTAATTCAGCAAAAATAATAGCACTAGGATTGTCCCTTTGGGGGGAAAGCTAAATGCTGTCTCCTCCAAGGTATCTTTAGTGAGGCATTAAGACTGAGTTTGGCCTTCACTTGCACTGATAAATCATAAATCAGTGGAATGAGATTGTGGCTTTCTGGCATAAGGTTTAATTTAAATATTTGGAAATTGCACTACTCAGAGACTGGAGTATTTGAGAGAAGTAAATCTGGGCCAGTTTGACAAGCAAACAAGCACAGCAGGAGCCACCCAGTGTGATGACAGACAAAGACTTCCCTTTTCCAGGCTTTATGATGATGCAGAATTAGGCAGTCAGTACAGGAAAGTAAACAACAGGCTTGCTAAAGAGTTCAGTCACGGAAGGTAAGGTTTGAGTGGGTTGTGCCAGTCAGTTGAGCAACAGTAGAAGACAGTGACGTGGGACTGAAGAAGTCTTTCCAGTAACTGGCTTTGAAACTGGTGTTTGGATTTGAAAAGGTACAGGTGTACTTAGGTGAAATACTGGCTTAGGATAGCAGCATGTGGAAACATCTTCCATGTCATTGCTCCCCTGTCACCACAAGTACTACTTTGAAAAGTCTTTTATTAGGAAAGAATTGGTGGGTTTGAATGATTGAATGTCATTGGTTAATATCAGCCCAGTCAAGCTCTGCTTAGGGAGAGTTCTGTTTCTCCCATTCTTCCAACTCTTGACAAGATTATACGTATTTTAGTAATTTCTTGGTCAGTTTTTAGTATTGGGCTGAGATTTGAGCTTACTGTTTATTAAGCAAATTTTTAATGGGATAAATTCTGCATTTAGCCATCCCGCTTCACATTTATTCCCCCATTCTCTTAAAACTCACCCTGATGTTCCCTTGCCTCCTTTTTGCTCCCGCCATCTCTGCAAACACAAGTGATGAGTCTTGATGCTTTCTTCCCTTTCAAAACTAGGAGGTATCCTGTTCCCACATCCCCTACACCCTGCCTATTCCTACAGTCCTTTCCATGTCAGACATCGCTCTTTGCTGCCTACCATTGCTCCATGGTTCAAGTCTGCTCTTTTCCATTTGTTACATTTGTCAACTATATAATTTTTAAAACAGTTCTAATTCAAACCTGAATGTTTCATTAGTTGGATTTTGTGGATATAAAAGGGCAACATTTACTGAACTTCTTTTAGCAAAAGACAGAAGTTTGGTTTCCATTAAAAAAGATAATAAAAAACAGATAATAGAAAACAGAGAAGGATGGTTACCATTTTTGCCTAGTGAAGGTAACTCAGCAAGTCCATTCTACGTTGGTTCTTGATGTTCTTGCTCACTCCTCCCTGGGCTTGGTCAGTCATACCTACCTGCCGCTGTTTGTTCTCTGCAGGGCAGATTTTTGGGAAGAGTGAGTCCAAACTGTGACTACTTTGCTCCCTGACTACCAAGCACAGTTTGTTTCCTACCAGACCCTTACGTTTCTTCTTTCTCATCCACAGGGCTGTTTGTCAGCCCATTCTGTCAGAGAGCACAAGCCTCTGGCGCCAGAAACTGGCAGCCTAAATACTGCTGTGCTTAATGCAGAGGAGTTAATGCAGGTAGAACAGTAGGAAACAGATCTTTTACATCAGTGAGAAGCGAGATAGACTCTATTTTTCTATAAGATTCTAAGCTTTAATTGATGGTTGCTTCTTATATTTAAGCATAGTGCTTCTGACAGGGCAGAATTACTGTCTTGAGCACTTCAATGACATGTTTTAACTGGTATTTCTGAAGTTGGAAAAATAAGTGAAATAAAGTAACAATGAAGCCTTTTCCATGCCTTATTCCTTCCAGCCTTCTTGCTATTGTTGACAATTACTAGTAAGTATTCTTTCCACGAGTGTCTGGTTAAAATGAATGAGTGATTTTTTTATACTTTGGCCTTCACTATGGTATCTGCACTGCAGTAAGTACTCATGGGTCAAAGTTTCACTAGTATGGAGTGCCTAATTTCAATAGAAATTAGTTGCTAAAAGACTTAACAGTTTTGTCTTTATATCCAAGGAAATATATTTCAAAAGGTATCATTTACACTGATATTTCTAGCAACTCATATATTTTTCCATGTATTTATGCCATAAATGAAAAATTAATAGTTCACCCTTTGTTGGATTTTTTTAAAAAGTAATTGGATTCAGTGAGTAAAAATAACTGAAGATAAAACTTTATAAAAATTAAATCAGATTATCATCCATGTAGTTGACTTTTGCTGTGTCTGAACAAGTCAGTTACTGGCGTATTCGTGTTTGCAAGAAATTCCATTGCCAAAGGTGGATTAATTCCTGCTAGAGAAAGAGTTTAATTTTGCTGTTCTTAACAGACAGCACATCCATTCTTCTCTGTGATAAATTATGCTTCTTTGAAGGCACCAATTGTCTTTTACTAGCAACCCACATAACAAAACCATCTGTTGTTTGAACAAGCATACAAAACACTTCTCACCATGTATAAAGAGCAACATTGGGTTAGAAGTGAGAAGTACACGTCCACCTGCCATCAGGCCCACCTGCACACAGGCACCACCTGAAGTGTTAGCTGTGGCAGTAACTGCAAGTCATACCCTGACACTTGCTCACCATCCCAAGAAGAAAAAAAAAAAGACACTGCTAACCCTTCACTTGATCCTCCAGAGCAGTCCACAAGGACTTGACCAAATATCACACCTGTGCTACTGCCATTATTCCTGAAACAGCTCTGTGTCTGTTAATTCTGGGGGGGGGCACGGAATTAAAGTGGCCAAGTCAGGAATTAGAAAAATAGAATTATTTTATTTTCCTGACAGCCCTGCCCCCAAACCTGGTTTAGATTTATTTACAGGTTCTAATTTGATCTGGAATTCCTCAACAGGATGTTATGGACAAATTTAGAGATTTAGGAAGTCAGGAAATGGAAAAGGCTAAGCTATTTACCTTATTATTTATTTATTTCAGCTTTACCTCATTATCAATCAGGCTAAGCAGGCCTTTCTCACGCAGGTGAGAGACAGGGTGATGATCCCTTGCTAGATTTCTCTGCACCTCGTCTGCCTTCTGATGCGGCAAGCAATATCCAATAATCTGGATCCACGCGGCAGAAACCCAAGGCGGGTGGAAAAGCTGCCAAAGTCAGAAGTGTCTCGAAACACGACTGCCACGAGGCAGGGATTCGTGGAAGCGACGCTGCCTCAGCAGCGGCAGGGGAAAGCCAAACTGCTCGGGTCNGTGGAAACGACGCTGCCTCAGCAGCGGCAGGGGAGAACCAAACTGCTCGGCTCTCCTCAGTTCGGAATAGTACCCAGGAAACCGGCTGTAGGGAGGACCGAGAGCAGCTGGGTCCGGGTGCCACCGGCTGCTCTCTCAACAGGACCCCAGGACTTGCCAAGCCTGCAAGTTTGCACAGAGAGGTGCAAGAGCGGGGAGAACCGTCCAGAGGCAAGGACGGTGCAAAACCGAGAGCCGTGCAAAAAGGTAGGAGCCGTCCAAAAGCGAGGACAGCCCAAAACGGGAGCTTTCTCCAGGCGGGAGACTCTTAAGGCCTGAAGTCTTTCCAGGCAGGAACCTTGCACCTTCTCCCTTGCTCTATTTATGCTTTTCCATACAAAGTGTCCATTTGCCATTTATACTGGGCGCGAAAACCCAGCCAAGCGCCAGCCCCATTCCCAGCGCGGGCTGCCACACGGCTCAGCGCACGTGAGGGGAAAGACGTCTGCTGCTGTTCCCCCTTCAAGCCTGCAAGGCACTATCTTCTCCTCCCCATACAAACCCACTGCGGGGGGGCGGGAAGGAACCAATTGTGAGTGCTCTGGAACAGTCTGAAACAACAGATTCATTTTTACAGTGGCCAAAAACAATATAGGTTGGACTCGATGATCTGAGAGCGCTTTTCCAACCTGGTTATTTAGGTTGGACTCGATGATCTAAGAGGTCTTTTCCAACCTGGTCATTTCTGTGATTCGGTGAATATGGAAGAAAGGACATATGCACAGACCTCAAAATCAGCATTTTTGATGAAGCTTTGAAGTGAGAGGCACTCGCTTATCACTACTTGCATTACTCTTGAAATATTCTCAAAAGAGTGATGCCTGCCTGCAGCCTCTAAGCTGTCCTGAAAAGTGTTGTGAAATAAAAGACCTGGAGTCTTTGCATCTGAATGTGATGAGGAAGTCATCAATTCTGCATCTAAACAGCCCATCCCAAATCATCTGCATTCCTATGGCCACAAAGATTTAAATCTCCTCCTCTTGATTGCCCTGCTGGTGCAAGACAGCTTATGTTCGGGATAAAATGCAAAGGATTTAGCCATCCCTAGAAGACAGAGAAATAATACTCCTAGAGGGTCACTGAGATTGCCAACTATATTTGCTGCTGTAAAAGTTCCCCCAGTGGAGTTTTCTCATGAGCTGCAGAGATTGTCCATTGTCCAGTTGATCTGAAATGTGTAAACCAAGTAAGTTGCTGAGAAAGAAAAGATTCAATGCTTTGGAAGACACCATAGTGCTAGGGCAGAAGGTCAGCAATGTGTACATCAGCCAGAGTCCAGAGGCTAGTGTCACAACGCAAAAATAGCACTGATGTCATCGTGTGATTTAAGACTTTGCAATCAAAGAAAAATCAAAGTGTCTGGGGACTTCTGACAGCACAATGTCACCTTTTAAAGAACTGGGTTACAGAGAAGAGCAACATGTTTAGATCTTCTTTCAGGGAGACTGAATTTGTCCCTTACCCACTGATGCATGACAAAATAAATATGCAAACTCAAACAACTGGTCTCAAACTGGTATATTGCAACACACACAGAATGGCCCAGTTTTCACACTGGGCTTGTTACAGATTTTTCTGCCTCTATATTAGAAGTTGTCTTTTACATGAGAGGTAGCTATCTCCAGGTAGATCTTTGTGCTGGTGAGCTGCTCTGTACAGAAGCCAAATTTGGTTAGCAGGTAGTGACCTCTGACATTGGTGCCATCAAATAATGACCTTTTTCACAGAATGGGCAGGGACAACCTCCATGACACCAAGTGGCTCAAAGGCTCATCCAACCTGACCTTCAACACTTACAGGGATGGGGTAGCTGCAGCCTCTCTGGGTAGACTGTTTCAGTGCCTCACCACCCTCACAGTAAAGAATTTCTTCCTAATATCTAATCTAAATCTAACCTCTTACAGTTCTAAATTGATAAAGAGTTCCTTCCCATCTTTCCTGTAGGCCCCTTTTACGTACTGGCAGGCTGCTATGAGGGGTCCTCAGAGCTTTCTCTTCTACAGGTTGGACAATCCCAAGCCTGTTTTTCCAAGAGAGATGCTTCTGTGCCCTGATAGTCTTTTGTGATCCTCCTGAGGACCCGCTTCTCATGCTGGGGGCCTCAGAGCCAAACAGACCACTCCAAGTGAGGTCTCATGAGAGCACAGAAGGATAATCAGTTCCCTCAACGTGCTGGACTTTTTTCACCATTAGGAGCATGTCCTCAGATAATCCTCTCTAGTGGTAAAAAATCTTTCTATCTTTTCTGTGGCTGAAGGTAGAAGTGAGCTGAGCACAACAGTTCCTTCAGAAGTGTCAGGACTAGTTTATTGGCTTGCAGTGTCACAAGTACATGCCCAAACGAGCAGGAGTTTCACTTCCAGTTTCAGCTTTCTTAAGGAAAAGATGAGCTGGTTACTCTAGCAGTCAGCCTGCACAGGGAGCCTGTCCCAGGAGCATGCCTGGGCTCAGCACGAGCTGCACAGAAGACTGCCACCTCAGTAACCCCCTCCCTCTCACTTTCCCTGTCTCTCACTCTTTGCCTGTAGCTATTTTTAGATTTCATGGGTTAAAGCTTGTGCCTTCTGGATGATTATGTGCACAGGGCAGGCAGACACATGCTGAAGATACTACAACTCGGGCACGGGAGTTAGCTAACAGATTCTCTTCTTCCACATCAAGGAATAAATCCTGACTTCTTATGACAAAATACTGCCCTTTGAGAGGATGCACAACGCGCTCAACCACGTGGAATTCTGGTGTTGGCAAATTTGACTGGGAGACTTTCAACAGATCAAAAAGAGCAGCTCAGAAGGCAGCTTCCTCTTTTCTCAAATTTCCTTCCCATTTTCAAGCTCTTGCTTTCTTTCAGCATTTGCTTCGAGCCCGGTTCCCATGCCGTCCGCCATCAATGCAGCAGTGGCTCAGCAGACAGCTGCTGGGTCAGTCCCCAGCGCAACTGTCAGCACTACTGAAGGTACAGGTGGGGGCACAGGGGGGATTTATTCTGCCATTATAAGTCGCAACCAGCCCATTATCAAAGTAAAGGAGAAGACCTATGAAGAGCTTCATAAGAAATGTCTGGAGCAAAATATTCTTTATGAAGATCCTGATTTCCCACCAAATGAGTCCTCCCTCTTCTATAGCCAGAAAATCCCCATCAAGTTCGAATGGAAAAGACCACGTGTAAGTAAAATGTGTGCTGAGTGCTTTTCACTTTCTGGAAACTGAAGTATTCACCCTGAGCTCATAATTTTGCACAAAGTGTGTGTCAGGAGAGGCAGAGGGAATAAACTGGAAGTGTATTTCCTCAGAGCTCTCCTGGAAGATAACCACCTAGGAGCTATGTGAGCTCAGAAAATGTCTATATAATGGCTAAAATACAATAAATCAAAATCAAGTAAAAAAAAAATATGCAGGAAAAGAAATTCAGAATTTCTTTTTCTTCACGCATCATTCACTGGAGATTTTCTTGTCTAAAACTACTAGAGAAAATTCTCTTCATTCTGCAGCAAGTTACTGGGTTTGCTGAGGCTTAATTTTTAAACCATTACCATATTTCACTTACAACTTTACTTTTGTAGTCTGCTGTGTTCCTAATCTGTGAAAAGGACAGGTTATGGTCCAAGACATGCTTGTATTCAGTTGTTTGTTGTGAATGTTGCTTAGCTGGCTTGCAGAGGTTATTTAGCATATTATTGACTTATCGTGAACATGGGCATTGAGGAACCATACTCATCTCATTTCTTTTTCCTATCTTGTGGGCATTTGTGAGCCAGCCTTACTCTTCTCTCCCACCTCGAGTCCCTCAGGCAGAGGACTAATTCCTCAATTCCCAGTTGATTCCCCAACATACTGCAGGAGTAGTCATCATCTTTCCATGTCATTCATGCTGGGCAGATGCGCCCCTCCAAGTGAGGCAGCCCCGAAGGACACTGCCTCAGCCCCTGCTGTCCCCTGTCCAGCAACAAGGACGTGATTCTGAGGAGCTTCCGTAACTTCCTCCTTCAGGTATTTCTCTCTGTCTCTCTCTCCTAGATTCTAGAGGATTCTTCATGCTCTCTGTCTTCTAGATTTGCCAGACTTTCACAACACCCAAAATCTGTCTCAATGGCAAAGTGGTGATACATAAAACTATCCATAGTAAGGTAACCGAATAGCAAAAGGTCAGGAGTCCTTACAAGTAGCTGTTACAGATGCAGAGGAAAGTCATGTGCTGCTGTCACAACAACAACATGAGCAATGTGGAGGGAGCAACATGAGTCCTCCATCTGTCATGCCCTGTGCTCTGCTGTTTCTCGATACCACAGCTGCATCAGCCCCTGGAAATGTGTGAATGAGTTAGAAGTAGACACAAGTCAAGCAAGTTAAAATGAAGTTCCCTCAATTTCTACAGAGAGAGAAGTGGATGAGCATCAGCATCCTGAGGCAGACAAACAGCAAGTGTGCATATAAGAAAGCTTCAAAACATTAAAACCCCTGAATGTAATCTGAAACTTGTCTAATAACTGAGCATGCACAGATGAAGAGTTTGGTTTTGGCAAGGTTCAGACTACAGAGTCCATATTCCAAAGGTATTTATTAACAAGTGGCTTAAAGAAATGTTTGTATCTTCTGTACTTGTTATTCATAGAGCAACAATAAGCTGGGGGCTGTGCAAGACTCAAAATAGAATGTAAATCTCAAAAGCAAAGGTGGCTGTGTTCCCTTTGACACAAGCATTCAGTCATCTGCTGTGCCAGCTGCAGGTAGAGCAGAGGTAGGAGATTTGGAGAGCTGCAGTCTGTATTTGCCTAGTACTGACATGCTGTGGGACTATGGATCCAGTCAGTCCTGATGCCAGTAGAGATGGCTGTCCTGCTGGGGACATGTTGGGCCTGATTTGCAGAGGTGCCTGTGTCTGCTGTTGCAAATGTGCTTGTTCCAAAACAAGCTCTGTAATTCAGGTTGCAGTGTACCCAGCAGGTCCCCAAGGAGAAGAGACTCATGTAAAACACCTTATTGTTTTACAGTGTGTCCCCTACCTTGTCCTTGTCCATACAACAACTGGAAAGTGAAACTTCTCTTGGGTACCAATACAAAAGGCTATCGCTACTGCTCTCAGATGGACTCAAGACTTTGAGTCACTGGACTTTTTTATATAGCAGTGGTAGGAGGACTTCTCTGATATTATTGTATACATGAATAGACACATCAACAGAAAATCATAAAGTCAAATGAATATGAAGTAATAATGCTGAGCCAGAAATTATTTTGCTAAGAGAATCAAGCAATCATTGAAGCACTGAATGTAAAGATTTAACTGCAAAGGCCAACTTTTGTAATAGTCTGAAGATATGGACAGCTTCTAGAAATTTTTTGGCAAAGAAAGCAACTAACTTACAAACTGTAGACTTACGAAGTAGTGATTTTTAATCACTTAGAAATTCTGTTCAAACTTAAATTGCTTCAGACTTGGTAATTTATTCTAGAAGAAAACAAAATATCAAACAGTTCTGATGTCCTGAAAGAACCTCTTAATACTGGCTTCACTCTAAATCCTTTCTTGATCTCTTATAGCTTATTGTATATGTCACATACTCTCAGAAACAGCAAATAAACAAATGATCAATGTGCTCCGAGGTTTCATTTAAACCAGAGAGCTAGGAAATAGGCAACCTGTTCCTAAGTGCCTCTGGCTTCCTGGGACACCCTTGATCATGCTGCCCAATCAGTTTGTATCTGAGCTCCCCTCCACGCCACATGAGAATAACGTATGAGAATTTCTTGGGACTCCTGAAAGTCATCACTGAGGTGGGGAGAGGTGCCCAGCACCCCAGCCCCAGAGCTACACCTTGCTTTCATACATCTGGCATTTGTTTTTGTAGCTGGTGCTACCTGGAGGTGAGGTCCTCCTCTGATACCACTCAGAATAATTGGCCGCTGCTGCTGTGAGAACGATGGTGGCAGGGGGGCTGGTCTTGTGCCTTGCTGTCAGAAGGACAGCTGCCACATAGGGCAGCTACGAGCCTTGGCATGAAGACAGTGAGAAGGCCCCTGTAATTCTAACCAACTGGTGGCTTCCATGCCATGCCATGCATGCAGAGAGCAGACCTCCTAATACTCAATTCGGGCAAAAGCTGACAGCCCTGAAAGCTTCCCTGAGTTAAGACTGCAGAATCCATTCAGAGTATGCATGAGAAGGGAAGTAAAATTCCTCCCAGTTAATGAAAGATATTAAATTGTTTCAACATCTATGGCAGGTAAGAGCCAAAGAGTCATTCTCATCTGTATCAGGTTATATGCAGCTCAGTGACATGCAGTGCTCAGCTGTCTTAATGGCCTCAGCCTCCCACACCTACACTGCCTGCCAGCGCTGAGATCAGGGACGAGGTCATCAATGTTTGAGAGTTAAGAAAAAGTCTATATTGTAAAACAGTGGACAGTATCAAGAGGTCCTGCTGTAGTCCTGTTTGGTCTAATGACACTAGGACATTAATAGGTAGGCTCTGCTGTGACATAGTGCTTTCAAATGCACCACTGTCATTCTCCATGCTTACAGCCAGCATGACATCACAGCATGAAGTGTCGGATTCAATGCCTTCCCTATGGTGATCCTCTCTACGACCAAGAAAATCAGCAGGAGGAGCTTTCTTTTCATAACAAATATAAATAATATCAAGTCAGGAGGCTAGTGGTTTTTGATGAGAATGAAAATTAATCAGTCAGATCATATGCTGCACAGGTGGGACGCTGTTTGAATGTAGTCACTCTGCAGGAAGTACAAAAAACAAAGAAGGTGGCACTAAAAGAAGGCTTTTAGTGCCACGAAAACAGGGCTTTCAGATCAGGGTAATCCAGTTCTGAAACTCTAAAACTAGCTTCTTGCCTAACACTGATCTCTGCCTGGAAGTCTGCAGCACAGCCGTTTATTAGCATGGTGTAGACCATAAGAGGCCAAAGGAGAAGCATGAGGGTACAAACTGTCTTAGGCCAAAGGAGATGTTTCCTCTACTTGACAGGACCAGGTTAGGGGATTTACTTAGAATGCCATAGCTTGCTAGCAGCAGCATTCAAAGGAATTAATATCTTTCACTGCAACAGTGTAAGCCGACTGAAAGTTTATTCCCTGACACAGAAAAGCCAATGAAAATATGACAAACATCAAATGCCATCTTCAGTTGCATGTGGCCTTTGCATTTTCCAGTGCTACCTTTCAACTGACTCCTATGTACTCTCCACCCAGACAGCAGCATGCACTACTAATGACTACTTTTTTCCTAGGATTCTGTCTCCCTTGCTGTAACTTTGATTTTTCACAATGAAATTAAGGTCTGAACTGAGTCGGCTCAGTGAATATGAAGGTCCTTTGCATAGTACCCAAGGCATTCTGAGGCACTCAGTGCAGACTTTCTAGATGAATCATTGCACCAGTGAAGTGCAGCCCATTGGGATTCTCTGTGATAACTTGACCTATGAGATGAAGAGGAAAGCCTTGCTCAGCTGGGAAGCCTGGAAGGCCAGACCTGCAACCTACATCTTGAGCACCAGGTCATCTCAGTCTGCTGACTGAGCACTTTTCAGTAGCCTTGGACACGCTCAGTAATTCTGCAGGCAACATTAGGTTGGATGGAATAGTGGGTTTGCTTGAAGGTAGGAAGGTTTCACTGACAGGATGGATTAATGGGCCAAGCCCCATGGTATGAGATTCATCAATGCCAAGTAGCAGGTCCTGCACTTGTATCACAACCACCTCATGCAACACTACAGGCTTGGGCCTGAATGTCTGGAAATCTGCTGAGTTTTAAAGGACCAGCTAGTGCTGATCAACAACCAGCTGAACGTGAACCAGCAGTGTGCTCATGTGGCCAAGGAGGCCAACAGTATCCAGGCCTGTATCAGGAAGAGTAAGGCAAACATGACTAGGGAACTGAATGTGTTCCTGTACTGACCTCTGGTGAGGATGCACCTCCAGTGCTATGCTCAGTTTTGGGCCTCCCACTACAAGGACATTTAGTTGCTGGAGCATGTTCAGAGAAGGGCAATGAAGCTAGTGAAGGGTCTAGAGCACAAGTCTTATGAGGAGTGGCTGAGGGAATGGAGGTTGTTCATGTTGATGGAAAGGAGGCTGAGAGGAGACCTTTTAACTCTCTACTATTACCTTAAAGGAGATTGTGGTGAGGTGGGTGTTGGTCTCTTCTTCCAAGTAACAAGTGATAGAACAAGAGGAAATAGCCTCAAGTTGCACAAGGGGAGGCTTAGGTTGGATATTAGGAAAAATTTCTTCCCCAAAAGGGCAGTCAAGCTGTAGAATAGGCTGCCCAGGGAGGTGGGGGAGTCACTGGAGGTGTTTCTGAAGGGCGTGATTTGGTGGTGACTTGACAGGGCTAGGTTAATGCTTAGACCTGATGATCTTAAAGGTCTCTTCCAAGCAAAATAATTCTATGATTCTATGACACAGCTCTGAGGAATAATCACTGATAAATATCTAACATTTGGAAACACATAGGCACCATCTAACTACCTTCATGTAAAACACATCATGTTGGATTTCAGAAGAATTTAAGAGCAGCAGCATCAAGCTACAATATGGCAATAGAGGTTGAAAAAACATAATCCAAAAACTTGGTATCTCACAGCTAGTGTTCAGGAGAGCACCACAGCAACATGAGGAAGAGTATTTTCAACAAAGCAAGTGGGTGGAGAAAAGCATGAAGGCATCTCAAACAGCTGCCTTGACACAACTGGACCCCAGGACAGCTGATCAAGGCACAAAATAACATGACAATCCTTTCATTCCCTCCCATGAGGAGAATAAGGTGACTCCCGGGAGGAGCCGGAAGCTGGTCTCTATCTGGCTATATGACTAATCCAAATATTTACATCAAAGCAACTCTGCTGATTACTGTGAAGCAACAAAATGAGTAGGCTCAAGCCAAGTGGATTTACTAGACCTGAAACATGAGTCTGGGAAAATCCAGGGCTACCCTAATGACATGGGAAAAAAAGCTTCAGACTGCAGAGGTAGCATCAGCTGGCTGTACTGCCACACAAGTAATTGTCAGTTGTTTCTTCTCTCTCCTTCCCAACGGGCCCTGCTAACTTCCTTGCAGCTGCCCAGGGAAGTGGTCCTCAGGTTGCAATAACTTTTTTTCTTCACCCTCACAAGAGATGGGTCCAAATGTTAAGTGTCTTCTTTTTCTAATAAGAAATAATAAAACCCAACAATAAAGCAGGAACTTTTCTCTTCGTAGGACAGGTTGTACCTGCTTCTTCCCTTGGTGTTCGTATAGTTCCCTGTCCCATATGGAAAAGGTTCCACATAACCCCACAGTAGTGCCATCTGATTTGCCAGTAGTTCCTACACCATCCTTCTCTCGCTACAACTCCTTCATTATTTATGACTGTACAGTATCTTGTGTCTATTCTGTACTAGTGTAAATACTGACAAACCAAATACATTGTCTCAAGTGTAGTACAAAAGAAGACCTTCCTGTCCTCAGAGACAGGTGATATCTCTATACAGCTCTGAATGCAACATTGGCAATGAAACACTGCAATATGAGGAAAAGAATAAAATCTTTTAAGCAGCAATAGATTATTTCTGTGAATAAAACATCCAATCTTAGGCAAATATTAAGGAGTACTCCTGGGGTTCGTTCCTGATCATTCATCAATCCCAGCATATTAGTTAGTTCATGTTGGACACCTTAAATTTCACAATCATTTCAAAGGAACTTAATCTGGCCCTGTGATGTTCTCTCTAACAACCTGCTCTCCTGTTTCCTCAGTGAGCTTCTCTACAGGACGTGTAGAAAAGTAGTTTTCCCTAATGGTTTTCATTTTAATGTGCTTTCACCTTAGGCTTGCTATCAGACCCTGTAGATGCATGGGGGCAACTTCCAAAACACTTTCATGGTGAAACTCTGCAGCTGAAAACTCTGCAAGAGATTTTGGTGTCAGCAAACTATCCTGCAGGAATACATTGTCCCAGAGCAGCCCTTTAATTCTCTGGCAAACAGGCATCCTGATGCACACTTTTCCTGCTCACTGAAATGTTTATATTTTACAGGAAATCTGCGAGAATCCACGGTTCATTATCGGTGGAGCCAACAGAACAGACATCTGCCAAGGAGAATTAGGTATGAAATTCTTGCTTCAGCTCTGCACTTTCTGAAGTCTGCATTATAGTTTAAGCTCTCACTTGATTTTCTTTTGCTTCCAGGTGATGCAGCTCTACACACCTATTGATTCCTTCTCTTTATAGCATATCAGTGAAATCTGCCTAGTAGCAATCCAGGGAAGAACATTAAGTGTGAAATACTTAGTGGAGTGGTTTGCTTTTTATGGTCTACACCCATGAGTGTGTTACAGAACAACATTTAGCCTTTCTTTCAGGCTTTGAGGAGGGATGAAATTAGTTAAGACGACAATAATAAGAACAGAGAGGGAGTTACCTGACTGAGAAAAATCTCATCAGCTACTGTTAATTGTTTTTTTCAGATATTTAGTCCCATTATGTCCTTACAGGAGCTTCTGAAGGCCTTTGGCTAAATCTGCCTTGTACTCAAGGACAACCATTGTATTGAACACATTAAGCTCAGATACTCAAAGATACTTTGGTACATAGAACCACTGCTTAGGTACAGGTTATGCCTCTGCAACAGTCAACCATGCAGCACATAACCTGCACAGCTTTGTGAAGTCATTCTCTACTCAGCCTTCCCACATCTTTCACGGTTGCAGAACTTCGGTGATCTTTTTCCTAAGCTTATACATCCTATTGTTTTCCAATCCTTTCATTAAATTGTTGTGCTGTGCTTATGACAGATGTCCTCACCATCTTCCTAGTACTTAAATCGGCTAAAAAAACTCAAAACAACAAACCCAAAACTTGCAGTTCTTTTTGAGGTGATCAGAGCTTCACAGCTACCCAGATGTATAATGCATAATGTGTTCTCTCTTTTGCCTTCTATTCCACCACCCCACATTCCACACACACACACACACACACACACCCCCTCCAAGCTACTAGCATTGTTCACTTCTTTGATTTCTGTCAAACATTGGGTAGTTTAGAAAACTCCTGGTCTCAGGGAGTCCTCCTGTGGGGAAACAGGTAGCATACTACTACATGACATACATACACATATTTCTATGTATTTTATCACCCCACCAGTTTCATACAGTTCTTTTAAAACTCTCTGCAATCAGGTTTAGTTTTCACCACCTCATATGATTTTCTCACTCCCCAAATTCACACTGCTCAGGCAAGCTTATCCCATATCCTCTCTTACAGAAGCAGCTAGGAGATTTTAATCAATGGTTGATGTACTGTGAGAGGGAAAAAAAAAAAAAAAACTTTCCCAAAGCTCCCATAGAGGCAACAAAGTCGTGCAAGGGTCTGAAGGAGGAACTGAAAAGAGCAGTGTTAACAGCAATGCAGACAGACTCAGAAAGAGGAAAACATGTCAGAGCAACTGAGCAGGAGTGAGGTCCCTGCAGAACAGCATTGGGACCATGGGTTATCTCAAGAGTATAAATGAAAACGGGGAGACGAACCCTCAACTCTACAGAGCTGCACCTGCAAAAAACATTTTCTCTTGCGTGTCTACTATCCTAAGCCTGAAAGGAGAACTAACTCAGGGAGACAGGCACTCACCTGGGACAAGGAAATCTTAACACTGGTAACAGTGCTCATCAGATGTTAGGTTTTTTCCTAAGTTACAGGGAACATCACCTGTTTAACAGGCCCGTCCCAGAGCACTAATCAATACAGTGCTGAAGTACTGCAGACTATGTGGAGAAAACCGCTCACCCAAAAGGTGGTGGCACACTCTATTGAGAGCTAAGGGGTCACTCTGCAGTGTCTTCAGCTTTTCCCTTTAATTCTAACTGCCCTACCCCTTCAGTTTGTTTGCAGCTTTTGCTCATTTACAGGTGACTGCTGGTTCCTGGCTGCCATTGCTTGCCTGACACTGAATAAAAAACTACTCTGCAGAGTCATACCTCATGACCAGTCCTTTATACAAAACTATGCTGGCATCTTTCACTTCCAGGTGAGTGCCTTCAGCTAGTGGGAAGCATATGTAACTGTGTTCCCCAGAGAAGGCTCAGCTTTCAGCGTGCTCTTCCCTCTTGTTTCTCCTCCTTGTAGAAGAGTGATCAACAGCATGGAAGAGGGGTTGAATTGCCTCACCCCAGCTATTCCAGTAGGGCAGTCACAGAAGGGTCAGCCCACAGAGAATCACAGAATTAACCATGTTGGAAAAGACCTCTAAGATCATCTAATCCAACCTATCACCTAGCCCTTCTAATTAACTAAAACATGGCACTAAGTGCCTCATCCAGCCTCCTCCCCAGGCAGCCCATTCCAATGCCAATCACTGTTTCTGTGAAGAATTTCTTCGTAACACCCAGCCTAAACCTGCCCTGATGCAGCTTGAGGCTGTGTCTCTTGATCTGTCACTGGGTGCCTGGGAGAAGAGACCATCCCTCACCTGGCTACAAGCTCCTTTCAGATAGTTGTAGAGAACAACAAGGTCTCCCCTGAGCCTCCTATTCTCCAGGCTGAACAACCTCAGCCGTTCCTCGTAGGACTCCAGCCCCCTCACCAGCCTTGGTGCTCTTCACTGGACACATTCAAGCACCTTGACATCTTTCTTAAACGGAGGGTCCCAGAACTAGACAAAGTACTCAGGATATGGCCTAACCACGCATGGCATTAGGGAGCATTAACCCAGCAAGGAAGCATTTGTAGATTGCTGTGTGCCATGCGTGAGGGACAGCAACAGGTGCCCAGTCGTTACTTGTTGCTCAGATGCTACAGCCACCGCAGATGCATGGGTAGTTGAGCAAGACCCGCTATTTTTAGGCCTACAAGCAGCTGATCTGTCAGAAACAAGTTACTGAGGCACCACTTACTTGCAGCAGATTGACTGCTTCACACATTTCCCTTGGCTCTTCTAAGAGACCTCACACTGTCCCACACGCGTTGCCCAAGGGAATTCAGTACAGCTGCTCTCTCCCAGTCCCCATCACTTTTTTATACATTATGAAGCAGTCAGTTCCACATTTCTTCTCTCTCAGCTTGGCTTTTCAGCCAGGTTTCCCTTCCCTACACCAAGCCAACTCAGGGTGTTTTTCTGCTTGTCTTTTTTCAGTTCTGGCGCTATGGAGACTGGGTGGATGTCATCATCGATGACTGCTTGCCCACATACAACAACCAGCTGGTCTTTACCAAGTCCTCCCA
The DNA here is from genome assembly GCA_013396675.1 of Eubucco bourcierii. NCBI lineage: Eukaryota > Metazoa > Chordata > Aves > Piciformes > Ramphastidae > Eubucco > Eubucco bourcierii. The sequence goes on from VWZE01008283.1 coordinate 320,964, forward strand.
ACGCAACGAGTTCTGGAGTGCCCTCCTGGAAAAGGCTTATGCAAAGTAAAATAACCCACCAGCCTGTGCCAGGCTCCCCACAGAGGTTTGGCCTGGGGAGGTGGTTAAACCACTGCATGCGCTGAGCACGTAGTGGGGCTCTGGACATCCCAGTGCTTTCCTCCACAGATTCTCATGTCTCAGAATTGGGAATGGGTGCAGGTGGCATGGTTTAATAGTTCTAACTTGTGTGTTACCAAACAGATGGTTTGTGGGGTTTTCTGATCATGTGTGTTTATGTACCTAAATTTATACACACACACGACAGATAAAGATACCTACTTATAAATCTGTGTAAAAGAAAATATTTTTCTTTCTTTCTTTCTGTTTCCTTTCCAAGGCTCCATGGATCATATGAAGCTTTAAAAGGTGGCAACACCACTGAAGCCATGGAGGACTTCACTGGTGGAGTCACAGAGTTCTATGAGATAAAAGATGCCCCTAAAGATATCTATAAAATCATGAAACATGCTATTGACAGAGGATCTCTCATGGCCAGCTCCATTGATGTGAGTCCCTATGACAGACCTCCATATCAAAGATGCAGGTGCAAACACTTACTAAATTAGCTCTTTGCCAATGTAGTCTCAAATTGTCTTCATTTATCATGGTAAATTTAAACCAAAACCCTTAGTTTCTGTACCATTATGAAGTATGAAGTTGCAGTGAAGGCAGGGAAGCAACAGGTGCTATCAACTACTGCAGGTAAGTATAGAGATAACAAGGGAGAAGAGGAAAATCACCTAGGCTATCTTTTACCACTCCTTTCTCTTGTATTGTTTCTCTTCTCTCTGCATTCCTCATTTTTCTGCTTGATATTTTTCTCCCATTGTCTGTACCAGGATAACCTGGGCTTTTCCTATGGATCAGCTCCTCAGAGCAGCATTGGGGAACAGATTGCTCGAATGGTGAAGCAGCTAGAAAATGCACAGATGTCTTACCCCACCGTAGACTACCAGGCAACAGATGAGAGGCCAGCATGGGTATGTCTGCAGAGGCAGTGGACTTCACAGTGCTTTTACTTAACAAATAGAGAAACGTATCACCTATGCTTTTAAAGCCTCATTTGCAGTCACTGAATTATCCCAATACTAAAGATCTATTTTTATGGATGCTTTCTGACACAAGCATTAAGAGATTTCAGACTTTTCAAGCACAGCAATTGTTACTAGAGGGCTCTGCTGATACTGAGGCAAAGAGCTGTTGGCTTGTAGCACAGACTTACAACTTCCAGAACAGAAAAGAATTAGTGGATTTTATGAAGTCCTTCACTTAGAAAGCATGGAGAGAACAAGAAAATTAAAATATTAGAACAAGATCCCCAAGTGGTGCAGGATGTAAAAGAAAGTAAAAGCAAAGTCGGTGTGGCTCTCACTTCAAGCACAAAAGCCTTTGACAAACTTATTCTGGGGCAGTGCTGTGGAGCCCTGCCCACAAATGGAAAAGAGTCTGCTCTCAGGATGCTCGTTTCAGATTACTGTAATTAAGAGTCTCACCTAAAATGTCTAATGAGGAAAAGGAAAATAGTGATGAGTTTCACATGTGTGATGAAATATGAGTAAATCCAACATACATTAGTATCTGGAAAAATAAAGGGGGAAATGTTAGAACTACTAAAGAAAAATCCCACATTGGTAAACTTATTCAAATCTGTAGAGGGACATAGTCTTCTCCTCTCTGTCATACCTTGCCCTTTAGGGTGCTTTATTTCCACACACACACACACAAAAAATTTACATCTCTTGCTTTATGGAGAAAAGGAAAAAGAAAAACCAAACAAATCAAAACCAATTCCACAATTACATCATCTGGAGCTTGTGATTGTGCAAACTGTCTTCTGCATTTGCAGCATAAATAGCTGATTTTTAACTCAGTTGGCATCCATATTTAGTCTTCTTGAAAGACTGGAATGGTGTAATTTCTTCAGGAAAGCCCAGTATGACAGTGTTGTTTTGTGAGCATGGCTGCCCAAATCAACCACGTTTGTGGAGAGGGGAATTTCCTCTACAGTGGCCATCTACTGAGAGAAAGTTGCAAAATACTTTCTGTAGTTTCTGCCTCAGCAGCCACTGCACCGCTGCTGGTCATTACATAGTTCTGAGGGGAAAAAAAATTTTTTTCTTAAATTATGGCTCTTAATGGAAAGAGGCAGGTAGTACAGGCATCAGAAGTACTTCAGGGAGGTGAGAATTAGTGTTCTTAAATAAAAAAAGAAAGTTTTAAGTAACAATGGTAACAATATGAGTATAATGGGAAAAAAAACCCCAACAAAACACAAACCAAGCAAACACAACCAAACAAACAAAACCAAAACAACAACAAAAACAGGTGCAGGGAGCAGGGAGGTCCTTCTCCCCCTGCACTCTGCACTGGTTAGGCCACACCTTGAGTACTGTGTCCAGTTTTGGGCACCTCAATTTAAGGAGGACATTGAGGTGCTTGAGCGTGTCCAGAGAAGGGCAATGAGGCTGGTGAGAGGCCTGGAGCACAGCCCTATGAAGAGAGGCTGAGGGAAGTGGGATTGTTTAGCCTGGAGAAGAGGAGGCTCAGGGGAGACCTTCTTGCTGTCTACAACTACCTGAAGGGTGGTTGTAGCCAGGAGGAGGTTGCTTTCTTCTCTTAGGCAGCCAGCACCAGAACAAGAGGACACAGTCTCAAGCTACGCCAGGGGAAGTTTAGGCTGGAGGTGAGGAGAAAGTTGTTCACTGAGAGAGTCATTGGCTACTGGGATGGGCTGCCCAGGGAGGTGGTGGAGTCACCGTCCCTGGAGGTGTTCAAGGCGGGTTTGGACGTGGCACTTGGTGCCATGGTCTGGTCTTGAGGTCTGTGGTAACGGGTTGGACTTGATGATCTTTGAGGTCTCTTCCAGCCTTGGTGATACTGTGAAAAACCTAACAAACAAAACACACACTCAAAATACCACAACCTCTGCCCTGGAAAAAAAAAAAAATTAATTTATAGGAAGTTACAGCAGATAGAGAAGTTACAGGAAGATAGAGAGTGCAGTTTCCTGCAGGAGGAGAAGGGAAATAAAGACAAATGCAACAGTCAGGAAATATTTGGATGTGCCATCTGATAACGTATTTATGTGACCTTACTTGTGTGACCTCCGTTTCCAGCCCTGACTTTCTCATGCACTCAGACACATCCGCAAGGGATGGCAGAGTTACTGGCAGAGCCTTGCAGGCACCTGTCAGTGACAGACGTAATGGAGGAGGACAAATTTCATATGTGGTTCATGCACACATAGCAGAGTCTTCCCTTCCCACCTATCTCAGGGATCTCTCCTACAAGTACAGGGGACCTGCCATTTGGTGTCTGCTCTTTATCTCACAGATAAACAGCATTCCAAGATTCGCGAATAAAAATCCAGACACATGAATAGCTGATTAGCAACATAGTAAAGGTGTTTACATCTGAGAATACAACTATGCTTTCCAGAGTGCCAGCTGAAAAAGATTGCAGTCAGGAGGATTTTGATTATGGTGTAAATGTGTATTTCCATGTTGTTTTTTTGGTTTTTTTGTTAAGAAGACTATATTAAACCAGGTGGTTTAACGTCATTGTGATGATAGCAGCCATGTGTAAAGATAAAAGTACTACTCTAGGTGTTGGTCTGCTCTAATGTTTCTGGCTAGGATGCAGCAACCCTACTGAGAAATACAAGGGCACACTAACCCAGAGAGGGCTGGGTTTATATTCCTGCTAATAGAAAATGTAATTATCTTGATTATGCATGCTACATACAAGCATCCTCAGTGCAAAAAGCAGTAACTTACACAAAGGCAAAGAGTCAAACACAAATGTCCTCACAAATGCTATTAACTTTATTTTCAGTTCATGACTCTATTTACAAGGTCTTGTAATGACAGAATGAGGGGCAATGCTTTTAAACTGGCAGAGGGGAGATTTAGACTGGATGTTAGGAGGAAGTTCTTTCCAGTGAGGGTGGTGAGGCACTGGAACAGGTTGCCCAGGGAGGTTGTGGCTGCTCCCTCCCCGGAGGTGTTTAAGGCCAGGTTGGATGAGACTTTGAGTGACCTGTACTAGTGGGAGGTGTCCCTGCCTATGGCAGGGGTTTGGAACTAGATGATCCCTGCGGTCCCTTCCAACCTTACCATTCTATGATTCTATGATCCACTCCTTTCTAACAAACACAAATTCTGTAGGCGCTAAGCTCAGTCACCTTGGCAAAGGCAAAGAGAAAAAGACAAAAACACCTGACAACTGAACAGTGTCACCTTCCCGCCAAAATGTCTGGGTGGGAGGGGGCTGGGCTTTGCACAACTCTTACAAGTCTCTTCTCTTGTGTCTGACAGACCATAGTGCCAATGCAGTATGAAACCCGGATGTCCTGCGGGCTTGTCAAAGGCCATGCCTACTCTGTCACTGCTGTGGAGGAGGTACATACAGTCCCTTTCTTCCAGCTGTGGGGACCAGTGCTCTGGTCTACACTGGCCTAGTGCCATGCATGTCAGGAAAGCTGGGAGGAGGGGGTATGGGGAAGGAAAGCAAAATACATAATAAGCTAAGAAAACAGAATTTTTATTTAAAGAAATTAAAGTCTTGTGGAGAAATAAATCTGTCCACATTTAAGCTTTTTGGGAAAACGGATATTCTATTGCTCAAACAAAGACGGGCACAAATAGCCACTGCCTGGTCTTACAGCCTTTCCATGCACATCACAAGCAGGTCAAGCTGGGTGAATGCCCAGGAAAGCATCATCACTAGAAAAACTGGTATCAGTGATTAGAAAGGCAGAATGTTCCATTTTTAAACCTACTCTCATTCTGTTCTTTTTGTATTCTTTTTCAATTAGACAATATTTAAAGGAGAAAAAATACGTCTAGTAAGGCTGAGAAACCCCTGGGGACAGGTGGAATGGAATGGACCCTGGAGTGACAAGTGAGTAAAATGGAGCTTTGAATAAATAAACTGTAGCTTTATTTGTCCTTATGTAGCTTATGCATGACCCTAACATTTGACACTGAGGTATCTGAATTGTCTCTGCTGTCTTTCTGATGCATGCACTTCTAAGCTGATGGTAGTTGAGTGCTTAGCTGAAGCTGTAAAAACAAAACAGAACCTAAAAAAAAAATATTTTAAGAGGGTCTTCATTCAATAGAAATGAAAAGAGAGCCAAATGTAATGGCACAGTCAATCTGATTTTACTGTCTAGCAATTTCTGCAATGTTCGGTTTCAAAACAAGACGTGACTGGAAAAAATAGTTTCCGTTATGAAAGATCTGGATGGAGCAAGATGTCAGTACACAAGAAAGTTTGGATAAAGCTTCAAGTTAAACCTTAAAGTTTTACTAAAAGGAACTTCAGCAGATACTCCAGCAATAAAAATCTGCAAGCAATTTTTATTTCTAGCTAAATAAACTAAACACAGTTCAGCAGATCTTTGAGAGCTGTGAAGAGGAATTCCAAAGGGAAGTCAGAGAGAAGCAGGGAAATAGCTTTTTTTATTTGGTCATGTGAGGAGGAGGGTAGCATTGAGAACAAATAGTTGCTAGGCTCACAAAGGAAAAATTACCAGGATGTAGCAAGAGGACTCTTGACTTTTGACTCTAAGGCTTACAGTAAAGAGTATACATTTTCATGAAAACTGCATTAGCAATAATAATCTAACTTCTTCACTCCTTGGAAGGTCAGAGGAGTGGAACTTTATTAGCGAAGACGAGAAGATCCGCCTGCAGCACAAAGTCGTGGAGGATGGCGAGTTCTGGTGAGAATACCACTCAAAACCCCTGTTTCTCTAGGAGATATGCAACCATAGCAAATATGAATCACACTACTCTGCTTAAATCTGCTAACATCATTGCAGTAATGCATGTTCTCCTTCATATTCCCAGCAAGTCCTGCTCTGTGATCCTCTTTTTCTTCCACCATATTTCACTGAGCACCATCAGCACAGTCCTTGTAATCATGCTACACTTTTGCAAGCTCTCCTTCATCCTTTCTATATACCATCCTCTAAGCCCAGTTTCCCACAGTTTGGAGCTGTACCTGGCTTAGTTGACCACTCAGCAGGCCAGATGCATTAGGAAATAATGGCACTCCCACTGCAAATCCACCCTAATGGTGATAATATTGCTGGTCACCTTCTTCTACCTCATTGGGATCTTTCAGACAACTGCCCACCATGTAAATTCGTTTTGGTTCCTTTTCCCCTCAATTCCTCCAGGATCTCATTTCAAGATTTCATGAGGCACTTCACAAAACTCGAAATCTGTAACCTCACACCTGATACTCTGGAAGCAGATAAACTGAAGACCTGGACTGTGTCAGTCAACGAAGGGCGCTGGGTGAGAGGTTGCTCAGCTGGAGGTTGCCGCAATTACCCAGGTGAGCAGTGGGTCTTCAGAGATACAGCTTATGAGATCTCACAGGGGAGGTCATAACACAGCCTGATCAGTGCTTAGCTGTAAGAAAAGCCTTGCCTCCTCAGAGGACAAGGCACATTTTTTGGCTGGAAATCTGCTGTCACTATGTTTGTGACAACACCTCATAAGCCCAGCAGTTAAGCCTGACAAAGATAAATCATTGTTCAAACAGTTCACAGTGCCCAAAGTAAGATAAAACAGAAACACTTCACTAAGCAATTTCACTTGGGAAATCACCCACTGATAGTTCTAGGTGCTTTGGGAGTTTCTCAGATGCCAGTTCTTCATTTTATATCCTCTTTTGTCGGAGTCACCAAATGTCAGAGTCAGCACCCCGGAGTCAAGACATCATACCGATACGATTTTAGGTCTTGCTCCTGCTCCAGCAGTGTTTATTGAATCTGAACATGCATCTATATACCCTTCCAACAGACCATCCAGGCCAGCCCGCCACAAAAGCAATTGGTCCAAATCAGTCAAAGTACAAGCTGTTGCCCCAACCAGCTGGCCCAGATTGCCCAGATACAAACTCTGGTGGAATGCTGTAACTGGTGTCAGAACACCCCTTGGTTTTAGTTCTTCTGCAGGCTGCTGTAGCCTGTGTCCTTGGCCGTTCAGATAAACATCCTGAGCAGGCTTGAGAACATTCAGTTTACAATTTGCAGTTAGCAAACTTGGTTAGTTAACTTGGATTTGCTCACATATCCAGCTAATACAGAATATTTCCCTACACTCTTTGTTGTGCATTTTGTTAGCACTATGTCAAACCCTAATATATAAAACCAACATATATCTACTAGCCCAGCTTCAACCTTTCCCTCATGACCCACAGGCAGGGATCTTAAAAGTTCTTTTTGATCACGAGTGTTACTAGAATACTGAAGCTTTAAATACTAACCTGGGGTTGTTGGTGGTATTTCACAGACACATTTTGGACCAATCCCCAGTATCGCTTAAAGCTTCTTGAGGAAGATGATGATCCTGAGGATGAAGAGGTTATCTGCAGCTTCCTTGTCGCACTGATGCAGAAGAACAGGAGGAAAGAACGCAAGCTGGGAGCCAACCTGTACACCATTGGCTTTGCCATCTATGAGGTACCAGCTCTCATCTATGTCTTTGAACTATGGTTGCAAATCCTGATAGCATCCATATACCACGAGAGTCGCTGATTACATGAATTGCAATTTTTACTTAGCAAGGAACTCAGGGCAAACCTGGTAGAGAGGAAGGGAATTCAAGGCTTTGTAACCATTTAGACCATAGTAACCTCAATGTTTATATCCTTTTTAGGCTTTCATTGCAGAATCACAGAATGCTAGGAAAGGCTGAGGGAGCTGGGTCTCTTTAGTTTGGAGAAGAGGAAACTGAGGGGTGATTTCATCAATCTTTATAAATATGTGAAGGGAAAGTGTCAGGAGGATGGATGGAGTCAGGCTCTTCACAGTGATGTCCAGTGATAGGACAAGGGGCAATAGGAGCAAGCTGGAGCGCAGGAGGTTCCACATAAACATAAGTAAAATCTTGTTGACTGTGAGGTTGACAGAACATTGGAACAGGCTGCCCAGAGGGGTTGTGGAGTCTCCTCCTATCGAGATGCTCAAGACCTGCATGGATGTTTTCCTGTGTGACTTACTCTAAGTGATCCTGCTCTGGCAGGGGGGTTGGACTAGGTTAATTTTTGAAGCCACTTAATGCCAGGTTTTAATATATTCTCTCCCATATTTTCTTCAATCTCCCTTTCATCCTTGCTGAAATGCAACATTTCATTGGCAGAATAATATAAAAAAGGGGAAACAGACAACCAAGGTGGAAACACAGCAATTAACTTCTGCTCTCAGTTTCATGAAGTCAATTTACTCAGTCCTTTGCACAACCATATTTAGTTCAGATCTTAGTGGTTCTTATGTAGATCCCAAGAAATCTATAAAGGAAGAGCAAAAATGCTTAGAATATTTATCTAACTTGGGACATTTTCATTACTGGATATGTTCCCAGCAATCCATGTCAATGCTCTTTTCTATGCTCTATCAACAAGTGAACTCATGTAGCAGCTCTGACAGTTTGTTTTTGTTTCTCCCTAAGGTGCCTAAAGAGGTATGAGCAGAACGGAGGCAGACTGACATCTTGGTGTATACTCACAGCTAGTGTTACTGTTGTGCCTGTCTGTAAGTCAGCAGGAAACTGTCCAGTCAAGTTTGTTTTCAGGGATGTAACACAAGTGAAAATACTAACCTTTCTGCTTTGAGTGTTTATTAGTAACAGTTTGCAAGTAGCTTTTAGTTCCTTCTCACCTGCATCCCATTTTCACTTGCATCTTTCCCTTAGTCCTTGTTTTCTATTCTGGACAAGACTTGGCCACGGCTTGCAAGGTCAGGCAGTGAGCCTGGGTTGTAAGAAGAAGCATCTGTGAGCACTTAGCATGGAGAACCACTATGAACTACTTCTATTTCCTCCTGCAAACAATGCAAATAGCCTGTGTCTGCAGCTTTTTTCTGTAGTCCTAGAAGGTGTTTGGAAAAAAAAAACACCCTTTTTTTTTTTTTTTTTTTTTTTTTTTTTTTTTTTGCCATTGAAGAAAACAGATAAGAAGCATTATTTTCTGAGCCTGATGGTGGCTGAATCATTGGCATGATACATTTTGCAAGTGAGCTCAAGATGACAGACTGAATAGTGTCTGTGCTGACTGGTTTACAAGTGGCTATTTCAGCAGAAAACCACTCACAGTTGTTCTTAGCCTCCAGTTCTTGGTCCAGTGTTCATCTTTGAAACAATGCAACATTTGATTACCACATTTCTTTAGCAGATACAGAATTCATGTTTTGTCTAGGCAAAGACACATTTCCACAGAAAGCACTTTAAGCACCTTTAACCTACCACACTGCCTGTAAGAGTCTGCATACACAATTCCTTGCCATGTCACTTTTCAAGGAAAGTACCTGAACTTTGGTTACAGGCAATTTAGCACCAAACACTCAGATACAAGTGCCTACAGAAGGCAGCCAACAATCTGCAGGTGGGCCCTGGAGCAGCCCTCAAAAGCCAACTAGATCCAAGCAGCTTTGATGTAAAAGTGACAGACTCCACATCTGTTACCAAGCAGTATCCCTTCTCAGCTCCCTGCTTGGTAAGCTGCTGCTTGATTTCTGTTTCCTGTCCCAAACATGTACTGCCCACATGACAAGCCACCTGGGGACAGGTAAGACCTCCTTGAAGACAAACTGACTGATTTGTTCTGCAGATGCATGGCACCAAGCACCACTTGCAAAAGGATTTTTTCCTCTACAATGCCTCCAAAGCTAGAAGTAAGACCTATATAAACATGCGTGAAATCTCTGAGCGCTTCCGGCTACCCCCCAGCGAGTACGTCGTCATCCCATCAACATATGACCCCCACCAGGAAGGAGAATTCATCCTGAGGGTCTTCTCAGAAAAAAGCAGTCTTTCAGAGTAAGTTGCAGTTTCATTTATCTGGCCATAAAGGTGGAGGTGATCTCACTAGTTTGCTATAGCCATGCTCCCAGTTTACTACATTTCACTTTTAAATTTTCTTAACCTCGTTAAAAGCTCCATGATGCAAACTCATTTCTCCAAACTTCCCATACTGTCTAACAAAAATCTGTTTTAAATTATATTTGGAGAAGCTCACTACTTCCAGGATATCCTTCATAAATGTATCATTAACCATTTTTAATAGTGAAAATGAACCTGTTTGAGTTTTATTGTTATATGCCACTGGCTGAAATTCTGGCCAAAGAGATCACTGAACCAGATCTATATTTCAGTCATTAATCAAACACGTAGGTAGGCAGTTACTTCTTTTCCACCCTTCTTTTTGACTAGTTCCCCAGAGCTCAGCAAGTTGCAGCCAGTGTTACTCTGCTTAGGCAGAATGGCTTCTGTTTTACTCTTAGCTGTCAAAGTTCAATGTTACCAAGGTTCCTTAGAGGAGTAAACCAGGCAGCAGTTCTTCTGGAATTGCTGCTTGGGGTATTCAGCTCAGCAAAACTACATCTGGAGCCTGCAGATACTATGTTTGGAACCCAGCCCACACCACTGGTTGCGTGCACAGTTCAAATGGCTACTTAGAAACCACCAACAGAAATACCAGCTTTGGGAACAACTAGTCTCCTGATTTATTTATTTTCTGCTTTCTTCTAGGGAGGTTGAAAATATGATTGAGGCAGAGCGTCCATCAGTAAGTACTGTCCTGGGCATTTACTGTACAGGAATAAGAGTAGGGAAAGGTGATGCATCACATCTAGGGAAACCTGTAACAGGAAAACATTTGCAGCCATGTGGCATCTTCTTTAGCATAAATTCTCACATTTTCTCTCATCAAGATACTTCTATTAAGACTTGCTTTGTATACACTACTTTCCAGTTTTGTCAGACAAAAATCGTTAACGAGACTTGAAATCTGCTCCTGGCACAAAGAAGCTGGATGCTAAGCAGATAATGCCTTTGCCTTCATCAGTAGAGATTATTCACTTGCCAGGGGAAACCTAGCTCTGTGCTCCAAGATATTTTGTTTGTAAAACGGACATCTCATCTAATGAAGAAAAAAGTACCTTATCTTTTAATTACATGCTTTTTGGAAAGGGCCCCTGATGGTACTCTGATTTAAAGTAGCACCACAAAAAGCTCCAACTCTTCACCCTTAGGATTTACACACCTTTGTGGCAATATACTATAAATAGCAATGTAATTAATCTTGAAAAAATGAAAATAAAAATCAGACCTCCCAGGTTGCCCAGGGAGGTCACAGATACCCCTTCCCTGAAGCTGTTCAGGGCCGGGTTGGATGGGGCCTTGAGCAATCTGGTCTAGTGGAAGGTGCCCCTGCTAGTGTCAGGGGCATTGGAACTAAATGATCTTCAAGGACCCTTCCAACCAAAACCATTCCATAAATATGTCCTTGCACAAAAATGAGCTTCCTCAAACCTTCTTCAGAAGTGTTTCTCTTCTGTTTGCTGTTATGGTAACAAAATCTTTCCAGATCTGGTGAAATTTAATTGGCACTTCAGGTAACAGAATTCCAGCCTCCACTGAACTGATGGGTTGGGAAAAATGAAATTAATACTCAGACTTAAAGGTACAATAGAGATTTTACTCAAGCAGACAAAGCCCCAGAGAAGGTGGGACACTGTTTTGTTATGGTTTTTGCAATTTCTATCCTTCAGCATGCAGTTTCTTGGTGGAAGCCTCTCCCCTTGTTTTTGGAGACAAAAAAAAATTGTATGGATACAGGAAATGGGGGTAAAAAAATCAACTATATAAATACAGGAATGGGGAAAATAAAATGTGAGAGAAGACAAGAGAAAAAAAAAATGAGCATTATCATTGGCTCTTCATAACCAGAGTAAAATCTGCAATTCTGCTAAGACTTTTTTTTCCCCTTCTTTTATTATGTTGTGTCTTTTTGTGCAGAAGAAGAAAAAGGGCAAGGTGGGTACTTGTGCAATGTGCTGAGTGCCAGCAAGGCAAAGCGCATGTGCAATGCATGCAGCAGAAGCAGAGTTCCTTCATATCACAATTTCCCTGCATCTGGAAGCTCATTTAGTTAATGAAGGGCAATGGATAAAAGGCCATTTGCAGGCAGCAAAGATTTTGTCTTCCTACACTAAATTCTAAGGAAGCAGCACGAGCATCATATACCACTCTCACTCAATGGGTAACAGAAACTTGCTGGATTCATAAGCTTCATCTTCAGCATTGCTCAAACTGCCCTTCCCTCCTACCCCTCCGCTGACACCTTGACATCCCTTTATAGTGAAAACTAGCCCTTCTACAGACATGTGCCTTCACATTTGCTTTCTATTGCCTAATGCAGCTACTCCTCTTTCCTGAGGTTTCTGCTCGCTCAAATACAGGATTTTTCTTTTGGGTCTACACAGCACAGTCAGGACCTTGAAAATGTAGTCAGACATTCTCATCTCAAGAGAGGCTGACTGCAATTAGCACTCCAGGCCAACACACATCTTGTAGCAGCATTCTTGTTCTAAATGCCCTGAAGCAGAACAGTTGAACATGACTGCTCACTGCTGAATACTTCAAGAATTAATATGGAGAGTATATATGCTTCACAAAACGATTATGTTCCTGCACAAACATACTTATTTCTCTGTAGGATTCAGCTTATGTTCACTTTTGGTGCTAATATCCCTCACAGAGGGACAGTTGTGTCATTTTAACTGAGAACTGAGATTCTGAGAAGCTTATTTTGGTGGNAAAGGAAAGCTAAAAACAAGAGATTGCACTACTTTGCAAAAAGGCTTTTGCATCCTTTTTAGCATAAGGAGAGCAGTAGCTTCAGAAATTCCTCTACTTCTTTCCTCCCACCCCCTTCTTTGCTTTCATTCACAGCTTTGGCTTCTCTCTAGTCATGCTTTCAGGGCTGGGATCTGTTGCTGAATGTGCTTTATCATAAAACAGTTGTGACCAAATACTTTCCCTCCCACTACTTCTTGTGTAATTTTTGTTTTTCTTTTGGCATCTTCCTTCATCTTCTAGCCTATCATCTTTGTTTCTGACAGAGCTAACAGCAATAAGGAGTTGAAAGCAGATGAAGATGGATGCAAAGATGGTGAAAAAACCCATGTAGAAGAGAAAAAGGTTTCTGCAGCATGTGGCAGAGGGGGGAAATAGTTCTCGTTCTTGCTTAGCATGAAATAGCGGCTGGGGAGAGCACAGGAGTGGCAACAAGAAGTGTCCTAAGATACTGAACAGTTTCTCATAAAATCTTAGCACAGCTTGCATCTGGTTACATGGATCTAATGAGCATGTGCAAATAGAGACTAGCCCTTCAGGTATTTAACATCTGTGCTGGAGGATTTGCTTGCTTGAAAACATCTACTGATTGCTCTCTCATGCAAGGATCTTGGCTGTGAGAGATCACTTCTCTACAGTACCTCAATCCACTCTCCCTGGCCCCTGAAGCTGTACTCACATAAATTCTCCAGGGGGGTTCAGGAGCCCCTGGTGACAATCACCATCCCTCCCCATTACAAAGCACACATGCCTATACCAGCCCTCACTGGCCAGAGCACAAAAGAGTGAGTAATCCTAGAAGCTCCTGAACCACCACTCCTTTCTCTCATTACCAGAGAGGAGGAAAACACAGAAATTAATTTGGAGTTCATGCCTGCACCTATGTAAGGCACTTGAGGCATGACAGCCATAACCTGTATGCAAGCTCCTGGCATCTGGAAGCATGACTTGAGTATCTGCTTAGAAGGAGCACTCTGGTCTATTGCTAGAGCACGCCCATGGCAATGTGGAGACCAATCTTGACTTCCTTCTGCATTCAGATGAACAAAAATAAGACCTAAGCCAAGAAATTAATTTCATTTCGTAACACTTAATTCCTGTGATTTGATACTCAGGTGGGAATACTTTCCTTTTTCAGTATCAGCCTCAGAGTTTAGGCTTGCTCTTTGCATGGGTCTGAGAAAGCTTTGTTTTCATCATTTTCCTCTGTCTTATGTGCTGCTTGTATCCACCAAGGGGCTCCCAGATTGAAAAGAGCTTTCAAGCCCAAGTCTCTCTGGTCAGTTGAATGGGCAGCAAAAGAGCACATATGCCTCCTCTGCTCCAAAGTTCTCCTTCCCCATGTTTTTAAACAAACAAAACAAAACAAGACAAACAAAAAAAAAGTAGTATCTGTCAATAAAAGTAATCATGTAGGCTCCTTCTGAGAGCGAGGAGAGCAACGGGATGCAATCAGATACTCAGCCAAGGAATACATTTAACTAGAAAGGGGGGGAAGAAAAAAAACAAAAAAAAACCCCAAAAACCAAATAAATAAAAGGACCAGAAGGATGACTTGTTCCTCCAAAGACCTCCAGATTCACAAAGTGAGCAAAGGATCCAGGTCTTTCTCTTTCCTGTTGGGCTAAGACCATCTCTCTTCTTATTTTGCCTGTTTTCAGCGTCCTTCAGCAAAAACTCATGAGAGGAGTGAAGAGGAAAACCAGTTCAGGAATATTTTCCGACAGATTGCAGGGGATGTGAGTATGCAATCAATCCCACTTCTGACATTTGTCAAAGCAGCACAGCCACAACAGCACCTAGATCAACTGCTCCATAGATACAAAACACTGAATTTTAAGGTGTGATGGTTTGGGAGTTCCCCACCTCCCACACTTTGTAAAATGGCCCAGACTAGAACTCAGCTGGATGGAAGTTAATGACTGGAGCTCTATTTACAGTTTAGAACAATATACAAGCAGATATATACACTATATACAGGAATAGTTACAGAAATAGACAAGTTAAAGGTAATACAGAAACACAACACCCCTCCCAGAAATCAGAGACCCCAGGAGGGGCTCCCAACCACCCTTCCACCTTCTCCCCACCCCTATACCTTACCCCAAGGTTTGCCTTACGCACAAGGTGAGCTTGGAGGATCGGCCAGGGGGTGTTCGAAGAAAAGTGGTTAGTGAGATTACTCAGCAGAGAGGAGAAAGAGACAGAAGCTGTTAGACCGAGATGCTGTGCCCCAGAGAGAGACTGACTGTGTTATCTAATGTTTTGAGTTTCTTCTCTTAAACATCTCAGCAAGCCTATGAGTGAAGTAGACATCATCATGTTTTCCTTTCACAGCCTATAGTGTAATTTCTCTATTAAAATATTCCAATTAGCCTCAAACCAGCACATAAGGTTTTCTTGGCATTCTCATCCATCAAATATCCCTTGACATCTGAAGCCAAAGAAAAAGCAAAACAAAAAGGACATGGAAGTGTTGGAGCGGGTCCAGAGGAGGGCCACAAAGATGATCAGAGGGCTGCAGCAGCTCTCCTATGAGGACAGGCTGAGAGAGTTGGGGCTCTTCAGCCTGGAGAAGAGAAGGCTTCGAGGGGACCTGATAGTAGCCTTCCAGTATCTGAAGGGGGCCTACAGGAAGGCTGGGGAAGGATTATTTACAAGGTCCTGCAATGACAGGACAAGGGGCAATGGGCTTAAACTGGCAGAGGGGAGATNGTCAAGCATACAAGTACCCTCCTGTGTGCGTACAAGCTATTTCCATTGTGTACAAGGGAGATTTCTTTAAATTCAGGCTTTTGTTTCTATCACTGCTCCACAATGGTGTTTTGCATGGTATGTACAATCAAGTTAGAAATGCAGTGCCCACCAGTATGTGCTTCACAACAGAAGTTCAAAATGAAAAACAGATCAAAAAGCTGCATAAATCAGTAGGCTGCAAATGGGTTGCAGGGACTTTCACTCTTTGCTTTCTGGCTTAAAGAGTGGCTTCAGATTACTGGCTGGTCTTCTAGTTGTAGTTTAATAAGCACTATATAGACCTACCTTCTACTGCAGCCTCAAGAAAGACCTGGACTCACATGAACTAAGAATGTATAAGCCATATTGGAGGGTGATCATAGATTTCATACATTTAGCATATCTATCCATAAAATAATTAAGGAATGCTGTGTTTAATTATATGCTCATTTCATTTCCCACTAGGACATGGAGATCAATGCTGAAGAACTCAGAAATGTTCTCAATAACGTTGTGAAAAAACGTGAGTTTGAGCATGTTTGTCAATAACCCCAGACAAGGAAATCTGCAATACAATGTAACCCTCCACCCCTGAGCTGCACTCCAACAATTGTTATGCTTTCAAACATGCAAATTCCCTAGTTACACTTCCATAGATTTTTACATTTGAGACTTTAGCGAGCTGAACCCTTCATAGAGTTCTAGAAGGTATCAAGTACTGATGATAACGCAGAAATGAGCAAATGTTCAAGCAGTCCTGGGCTTGTTTAGCTAACTGCAAGCAGGAGTTTTCCAGAGGTCAAGAAAAGCAGTTTCTATTTCACAAGCAATGACTTTAGAGTCTTTTCAGATTTCTCTACCACCCATTTCTCACTGGATGAAGTGAGTAGATTTGAGTTCTCCTCTGAGTGCTTTCTAAGAGGAAGAAGCACTTGCTGACTTTCATGACCTGTTTTTTACCTTTCAGATAAGTATCTAAAGACAGAAGGATTTGAACTGGAATCCTGCCGCAGCATGATAGCTTTAATGGATGTATCCTTTTCTGGTGAAAGAGGAGTGCCTGATACCACATCAGCACACCTGGGTAGTATTTCGAACCAGAACGCTACAGAACACATCAGTCATTATAGTACTCCTGCCTAGGAATCAGCAACTGGCACCTCACACAATAAAGTATGATTTTTAAAAAAATGTTTTTGAACAACTCAACATAACTACACTTCCTGCCACCATGCTTACTTTATTTCTCTCTTATCTTCAACTTTATACATTGCACTATGTGCTTAGCATGCAATACAAACAGAAATCTCAGAGTAAACATAATGAAAGGCGGGGTTACCTCTGACACAATATCTCTGTTTCCCTGGTTGACATAACACATGATTCTAAAAGAACATGAGCACATTCAAGCATAACCAGAACATAATGTGAACTGCAACACAGAGCCATAATTGTTGGAGCCTAAACATATTTTCATAAACAGCTTTAGTCAGCGTTTTGCTTAGCTCTCAATTCATTTTAAACAAGGCAGAAAGAGCTTCACTCTGTGACAAAACTCAGTTATCTTTAAAATGTTGGGTAAGATTCACATCAGAAGACATTTAGAAAGAGCCCACTAAAATGTCCTGCTCGTATACTTCATAACAACTCCAGGAATAAGACTCTGTCCTCTACCAGATGTTTGCTTCCACACAAAGTACAAATATCACTTCATACTCCTGAAAAAAAAATACTATGCACAATATCCAAGGTGGACTTTACTGCACTGCTCAGCCAGCTCTTAGTGATGAGGAAAGCTTGAACTCAGATTCCCATTCACCCCATCACCATTAGTTTCAAACTTCATTCATTTTCTAGCTAAAATACTGTGTGGTTCTTACCTGAACATCGCATCACAGACAGATGGCTCAGGGAAGATAAACTTTGATGAGTTTCGACATCTCTGGGACAAGATAAAAAGCTGGCAGGTAATACTGGTATCCACAGTGCTGTTCTTCACAGTTTCTGCAGTACAAAAGCTTGTGGGAAAGGCAAAACTCTCTACATATACTACAACAAAAAAGAAAAACTAAAAAAAATTTACTTCTAAAAAAAAGTAATGTCTCTCTTTGTCTTACTCACAGCCTAAGTAAATAGCCTAAATTTGTGAAGCTCCAGTAGTCACAAAAGAACTTCTCCCATGAGAACAGCATGGAGGCATACAAATTGAAGGAAAAGGATGATAGTACTAGAAGCAGGCCTTAAAAATAGCTTAATTAGGACAATCAAGAGAGATGATTAACAACAGAAGCTCAAGTCAAATGAGGAAAGTCTCTAGGGGGCAGCTTTTTGCTTCACATGGTGTGAATCTAAATTATTTGTGACTGAAGGAGGCTCTGTGCTAGCCACCCAGACTGTTCAGCAGCAAGCCTTTAAGCAAGCAGAAAAGCCTCCAAGTAGCCGAGGCACACATGCTGCACCCAGTCAGTGGGTAACTCAACAGAAGGACAAGCTTTTATTGCCATTGTGCATTTATCTTTCTTCATTTTGCAGAAAATTTTCAAGCGCTATGACACGGATCATTCAGGAACTATTAACAGCTACGAGATGCGCAATGCGGTCAATGATGGAGGTACTTTCCCCCCGCCCCATGTTGAGTGCCCAACAGCTAAAGAAAGCTTCTGCTGTTTGATGTGTCACAGGGTGAGATCGGGACAGAGTGCTGCCTTTTGCAGTCAGGCACTAGAGAAATTTAAGAGAATCTCTAATTGTCCCCAACAGAGCTTCTCAAATATCTAAACAGCAGGCCTTGTATATCTTGCCAACATCTTCCCAGATCTTTAAAGTTTCCAGTGAATGGTTCTCCCATCTTAAGAATCTCCCACTCGGGGTCCTGCTATTCAGGAGAAATGGAGATTGCTGAAGACATGTGCTGTCATTTAAGCTGTGAGTTCTTTCTTTGTGTGAATTACGAAGAACAGTAGAAAACCTTCAACCCAAGTGTACCAAAACCAAGGCAGAGCAGGTCAATGGTCAAGTCTGCATAAGAGGTAAATGGATGGACGTTTTCGGAGTCCTCCTTGTGTTTCTTAGGCATTGAATCACAGAAGGTTCAGTCTCCTTTTCTGCATGGTGAGAAATCATTTTTGCAAAACTCACAGTTCAGTGATGTTTGTCCTGCAAAGACAGGTTTTTGCCTTTTCTTTCTTCTTGTCTCAAGCACACTGGTGCACTGCCTGCTCTGCATAGCCTCACCCAGCAAAGGTCTTTATCCGCTCTCTAAGGGAGAAAGGCAACTTCCTTAATCAAAGAAACAGTGTGTTACTTCTAAGAAAGCAACTGGACACAGGGAAGCTCCTTATAGCTTCAGTTTATATTATTTAGTGGCTGCAGCAATACTCTGCAGCCCAGGCCTTGGCTGGGCCTGGAAAGCACCTGCTTCCAAGGGCCAGACTGCTTTGGGAGGCCTGACTAGCACCAGCACTTCCCCTGGCTGTGGCCCAGCTGTGCCCCACTTTTGGTCCTCTGCAGGGTTTCGGCTGAACAACCAGCTCTACGACATCATCACCATGCGCTACGCCGACAAGAATATGAACATAGACTTTGACAGTTTCATCTGCTGCTTCGTGCGCCTGGATGCCATGTTCAGTGAGTAGCCCCAGTTTTACCACCCTGCCTCCCCT
This sequence comes from Eubucco bourcierii, assembly GCA_013396675.1. Taxonomy (NCBI): domain Eukaryota; kingdom Metazoa; phylum Chordata; class Aves; order Piciformes; family Ramphastidae; genus Eubucco; species Eubucco bourcierii. The sequence continues at coordinate 340,057 of VWZE01008283.1, forward strand.
CCTCGCCCCCAAAACGTGCTGTTGTACTCAAAGCAAAGCGTGTTTAAAGCACTACTGCCTAGATAGAGTATTAACAGCTAAAGAGAGGTGCTTATGGAATCTAAAATATGACAGCCATCTTGCACAAACACAAGACACCGCTACTGTTACGCATGTGTCGGTTAAGAAAAAATACAGCGGAAATACTTGCACAAGCTTGCATGGCACAACAGGAGCACAATTTGGTCTGCCCTCTGGTATCATCTTTACACATACGATAATTAACTCCACTTTTGTTTCCTTCAGGGGCATTCCATGCCTTTGATAAAGATGGAGACGGCATCATTAAGCTCAATGTCCTGGAGGTAAACTGCTTTATGCCAGTATTTCTAACAAAATAACACAACACTGAATTTTAGTCAGGTTATTCATCACACATGTTCTCCAGAGAGCCTGTGAGAGTCAGTCTGAAACTGTTACCCCATTGGCGATAGGCTGCAAAAACCTTCTAGAAATGTTATCAATCTTACATGGAAAATGGGAATGATCAGCTAGCACCAGCTGCTCTGTAAGACTCCAGTTGGTGCTGAAGGGCACAGCTGCAGACTCCATCTCTCATCTTTAAAGCGTTTCAAGAATCTTTTGAGATCGTTTGGTTAGTCAATTTAAAACTAGCTTACTTGATATGGCCTTAACTGACAATGGAGTTTAACATAGTCCTTTGCCTTTTAAAAAACTTGTTAAGACTTAGAAAGTTTCATCTTAAAAGCATTGTCTCCTGCAAGGGAGACCATACAGAGGAAACAAAAACAAAAACAAAAACCCTGCCCTTTGCATTGTGCAGGGGAAGGAGGAATCGGAGCTAGAAGCCCAAGACAAAATTACTCATTGTCACTGTGCTTCATAACAAGTGTTACCAAGCAGCTGCCTTCCAGATAGAGATGGGGGGGTGTCTCAATACAAGTTGTTGAGTATGCCACAAGTCTTCTGTCCTTTAATTCTTACTCTCCTTCCAGTGGCTGCAGCTCACGATGTATGCATAACACTGGCACCAGTGGCCGCCTTCATCAAGAACACAGTCAAGACTTTTGCTTTGAGTCATTAGCTGCATTCAACCCCAAGCGCAAATGAGCATTTCTGCATTACATACTTTGCATGTGGGCAGAAGCCCTTGGAAAAGAGAAAACCCTACTACAGCAGGCAGAGCAGTGCGCACATTCTCTAACTACTTTTACAACTTCTTCACTTTCCTGTGGGTAACAAGGATTAATTTACCGATGAATCAACCTTTGTCTGCATGGTAAAGACATAGAGCATGCACCACTTTTCTGCTTATGCTAATAATTGGAGAAGTCTTCCATCAAGGCAGGCAAAACTGGAACTGCAGCTGAAGTGTGGTCAAAGGTGTTTACTACCACCTTGTAACTAGGCACTACCCCTTCGTCCTGCTTTTGGTACAATAATTTCAGCCTCTGCACAGCATTGGCAGAATATTTGATGAGATTGTGCTAGATTACACTGAGACAATTAACACATTGTCAGAGATGTGGCACTGCACGTTAGTTCTCTGCCACACTAGAAGTGTGTATGGTGTAAGGCACAACAGACTGAAGGGCCTAACTACAGCTTGGTTTAGTGCAAGACAAAGTATAAGAACTGAGCAATTTGCTCTCATTTTTAGTACCCCCATAGTCTCTTAATTGCACATTGGACCTTTGGAATGGTTTTTAACCGCATACTCTGCAACATGAATAAAGTTGCTTCTAATTTAAGATATCAAACTTTTTAATGCATATAAGTTTATTTATACACACACACACACACACACTCCTTCAGGGTCCTATTGCCTGCCAGCATGGCATATTCCTTTATCGCAAGAGATGATTTGTAGCAGAACTGGACACTACATTAGCACAACCACTTTGGGAATATTATTAGAATGTGCAAGTGCAATCGATTTAATTGAACTGGAAATAAAATCAAATGGATTTTGGCCTAATCTTAAAGTTGGGTTTTGGGTTTAATTTGAAAGAACAAGAGGAGGTTGAAACACTGAACACTCTTCCTTCTTTATCCTGAATACACAGCAGCTTTCGGAGTTTTACAGCAAGCATGAAATCATTAATTTAATATCTCAAACACTTCTCAGCTTGCTCCTTAAAAGCATTACAGAAACCAAACCCCGGAGCTTGGAGATAACACTGTGTGATGGTTTGGGAGTTACCCACTCCCCACACTTTGTGAAATGACCCAGACTAGAACTCAGCCAGCTGGAAGTTAAGGACTGGAGCTATATTTACAGCTCAGCACAATGTACAAGCAGATATATACACTATATACAGGAATAGTTACAGAAATATACAAGGTAATACAGAAACACAACACCCCTCCCAGAAGCCAGAGACCCCAAGAGGGGCTCCCAACCACCCTTCCACCTTCTCCCCACCCCTATACCTTACCCCAAGGTTTGCCTTACGCACAAGGTGAGCTTGGAGAATTGGCCAAGGGGAGTTAGAAGAAAAGTGGTTAGTGAGATTACTCAGCAAAGAGGAGAAAAAGCCAGAAGCTGCTAGACCGAGACGCTGTGCCCCAGAGACTGCATTTTCTATGTTTTCAGTTCTTTTCTTAAACATCTCAGCAAGCCTGTAAGTGAAGTAGACATCACCATGTTTTCCTTTTACACCCTATAGTATAATTTTATCTATTAAAATATTCCAATTAGCCTCAAACCAGCACACACTGTTAGCAGTTTCTAGGCCTTCAGAACTGGTTAATCACCAACCAATACGATAATGGAAGGAAAACAAAATGTGCAAGAACAGATGCAAAGAAATTGGCTTTTGGCAGAGAATCTTCCGCTTAGATCTGTAGTGGCAGTAACAAAGCAATCCACTCTTGCAAAGCAAAACTGCAGAAGTAAATCAAGGCATGCACTCCAAGCTATTCTGGTAGGTAAGACATTGAACTTTAAGGTCATGAAGAAACAGAAAATGTTTTAACTACCAAGTTTTTAATGTTGTCTTGCACTGCAACTTACCCACAAAGAGTAAAAAACCCCTGTAATTCATTTGAAGAATTATTCTCCTCTAAATTCAACTTTTGTTTTAATCCAAATCACATTGTAAGAAGACTGGGAACACCAGCCCTGGTTGTTGTGGAGGCAGGGAACTAATGCGGCTGAGTCAGGAATTATAAAAATAGAATTATTTTATTTTCCTGACAGCCCTGACCCCAAAACCATATACAAAATTAGCTTGGATTTATTTACAGGTTCTAATTAAATCGGGAATTTTCCAACAGGATGTTATAGACAAATTTAGAGATTTAGGAAGTCAAGACAGGAAATGGAAAAGGCTACGCTTACAGTAGACTTCCAGTACCTGAAGGGGGCCTACAGGAAGGCTGGGGAGGGATTATTTACAAGGTCTTGTAATGACAAGACAAGGGGCAATGGGTTTAAACTGGAAGAGGAGAGATTTAAACTAGATGTTAGGAGGAAATTCTTTACAGTGAGGGTGGTCAGACACCGGAACAGGTTGCCCAGGGAGGTTGTGGATGCTTCCTCCCTGGAGGTATTCAAGGCCAGGCTGGACAAGGCCTTGAGTGACCTATACTCATGGAAGGTGTCCCTGCCTAAGGCAGGAGGTTGGAACTAGATGATCTTTGATGTCCCTTCCAACCTTACAACTCTATGATTCTATAAACACAGTTTTTCCCCACCGTCAATCAGACTGAGCAGAAAATTAAGGGAGCAGGAGGCTTTACTCACGAAGGTGAGACAGGTATTGAGTGATGATCCCTTGCTAGATTTCTCTGCGGCTCAGATGCCTCCTGACGCTGCAAGCAACGTCCAATTGTCTAGCTCCACGCAGCAGAAACTCAAGGCGGGTGGAAAAGCTGCCAAAGTCAGAAGTGTCTCGAAACACGACTGCCACAAGGCAGGGATTCGTGGAAGCGACGCTGCCTCAGCAGCGGCAGGGGAGAACCAAACTGCTCGGCTCTCCTCAGTTCGGAATAGTACCCAGGAAACCGGCTGTAGGGAGGACCGAGAGCAGCTGGGTCCGGGTGCCACCGGCAGCTCTCTCAACAGGACCCCAGGACTTGCCAAGCCTGCAGGTTTGCAGAGACCGGTGAAAGAGCGGGGAAAACCATCCAAAGGCAAGGACGGTGCAAAACCGAGAGCCGTGCAAAAAGGTAGGAGACGTCCAAAAGCGAGGACGGTCCAAAACGGGAGTTCTCCCCAGGCGGGACTCTTAAGGCCGGAACTCTTTCAAGGCAGGAACTTTGCACCTTCTCCCTTGCTCTATTTATGCTTTTCCATACAAAGTGTCCATTTGCTATTTATACTGGGCGCGAAAACCCAGCCAAGCGCCAGCCCCATTCCCAGCGCGGGCTGCCACACGGCTCAGCGCACGTGAGGGGAAAGACGTCTGCTGCTGTTCCCCCTTCAAGCCCGTAGGGCGGGGAGGGTGGAAGCCCTTTTCTCACTTCATCCCCATTCAAACCCGCAAGTGAGGGGAGAAGAAAGGAATTTAGAGTGCTCTGGAACACTGGTTTTAAGTGTCCTTCACGCTGGGAGCAAAAAAAGCAACATCCTTGCCCTTGCAGAGTCGTCTGACTTAATCCATCCCTCTTTAAAAAGTGGAGGGAAAAAAATGATGCAAAATGAAGTTCTTCCTAATCCTGGGAAAGAATTATTCTGTTTAAAGCAAAGAAGAATCAGACTGACAAACCACAAGAATATAAAGAATTTTATTATTCTTTTTTCTCTTCCTGTTTTTTTCTTTTTTTCTTTCACCAAGTCAAGTCTTATTGTTATGGCTCACAGCTTTGTACCAAAGTGAGAAGAAAACCAAGGTCAGTCTTTGCACATGTTCTACACAGCTTCAATTACTAAATATTCAATCATGTTGGTTTATTCCACTTCCATTCTCCAAAAGGACTATTTAACATTTAAAACAGAATTAAATTTGAGGAGTTGGCAGCTGCATGTAACAGAATATATAACCACACAGTTTGCTCTTTCACTAGTAAGTATTTTACAACCAGTACCTGAACCGTTTCCTTACCCTTCCTCACATACTCTGCAAGTCTGGACTGTTTGAATGACAGTGCCATACAACCCTGAAACCCAAGATTCATCTGTACTTGTGTTTGAATTCAAAATAAGGAAAAAGTATTTTCTCAACACCACATTTTTATGCCTGGGAACCTGCAGTTTATTGCTAGTTTCCAGTTGCTGTTTACCTTGATGCAGCATTACTATATAGTCTGAAAAAGTGCATTAAGAATTGCACTGCTTCAAACACAGCCACACTCCTGCTGTTTTGCAGAAGTCTGCTCATGTGCTGATAATGTTTGAAGTCTGCAATCCACACCTTAAGTGACATAGGGCAAGCAGAAGCTGGGACATTTAATGCACCTTCTTACCAACAGATGCAGCAGTTTTCCCACCACTGCCTTACACACACAGAAGTAGCAGCTTCAGGTCACAGAATATTTTTGCACTGCTAATTAGCTGCTAGTTTTCACTCCGATTTGAAGCAGAAAGGAGCAATGATGGCAGACCAGTCATAGCATTCTCTTATCACTCAACACATGAGAGGCTATTTGAGCTGGGAAAGGTAAAGATTTGCAGAATGTGAAACTTTTACACTACTCATGCCCTCCTTTGGGGGCTTCAGGCAGGGCCTTGTATGCCCATGGCACAGCAAGTTCTCACTTTTCAAGAGTATGATGTAACTGGTTTCAGAAGCACTTGGCCCACTCATTTTATTATAAAGACATACAATGCCTCTGGGTGCTTTCTGCCCACTGAGAAGGCTAATGATTTAACAGGTGCCATGTCAGTCCTGCTAAAAGGAAAATGGTGGCTTGCCCCTCAAAGGGTCTGTCATACACAGCCAGCCACAGTGTAAGCCCAGAGCTCATTTAACATCTGACTAATAAAATAAATAGAGCTAACCAAAACCCAAACTCTTACTCTACTCACTCTTCCACTCTCAAGTTTTTACTTGCATAAAAAACAAACTGAAAACAAGCATAGTCCTGGAAACAGGCATTGAATATGCAGTACTGCTTTCCTTGCAAATAGTACTCCCTTAAATGTCACAACCTGCCTTCCCAAAGTCATTACTCTCTTCAGCTGGAGGTATATCAGGCATCAAAAGCCGGAGTTGCCAGACTGGAGAGCATCTCACTATTTGCTACCAGGACTCAAAGCATTAGTTTGACATCTCTCTTCCAAGGTGAATAGCAAAATCTGTAGCAAATTCCAGCTGAACAGATAGGAACGGTCCCCACAGAACTGCAGAGAAGCCTGGAGATTTCCACAGCCACACAACTTCATAGCAAATCCTTTTATCATCTCCTCAGGACAAAGCAGTATAGCATTTTCCTCTGAAACCCTGAGCAGTTCTAAAAACTGTTTTTAATTTATGAAGCAAGATTGTAAAAACACTCAGGCAGCTTGGCTGCTCTCCTGTCTTTTATCAAGAGTTGCCTCAGCCACTTAAAAAATCTTGCAATGTATCTGAAATTACCTATAAAAGCTAGACTTTTCAAGGAGAGATGTTTCCAAGGACACACAAGGAAATATCATGGAGTACAAGAAAAGGAAGTCTGCTTCCACTATCTAGAAAAGATAAATTGAATGAGCAAACCGGAATGCAAATACAGTGTAATAAATGTGCTTGTTGCAACACCATGTTCCTGAAAAACAATTGAAAGAAGGTGAAAATTCACAATGAAGAATTAACACAATCTACATTCTTTTTCAGAATCACTCCACATGCTCATCCTCAGGACACACACCTCCACATCTTTGCCTCAAGCACAGTCCATGAAGGACAGTTTGAGACTGCATTGTTTATGCAATGTTTTCACAAGCTCCTTCATTGTGGTTCACAAAACCTCCCAGAACTCTTGAATATCAGTAATTCTGGAATTGGTCTAAGTATTTTGCAGTCTTCTAGTTTTAGGTCATGAAGAATACAAATAGTCTTGGAGACCCCAAAAAAAAATAATATCTAAACCAAAACCACTCTCAAAACAGCCTGGGGTCTGAGCCAAATACTCTTTTGTTTCTTTTTCCTGTCCACAAACAGCTTAATAAACAAACCCAAACAAATCACCACAAAAGCACTGAAACCCTAGAGATGTTGATGTCTTAGAAGTAAAATCTTACTGCATCTCATTCCTATTTTTCTCCTGTCTCTTACAAAACAAAATAATAAATCAATGCTCAAGCAACTGCGGAGAAGCTCTGCTTGTCCACTAACACCAAATAAAAATAGCGTGCTTCAGAAAAGACCCTGAAGTTCCTTGATTTGATGACAGCTGAAAATCTATGGGTTTTCTTCAATCATTTTCTTGACCTAAAAAGGCTTCTTTATAGGCAAAGAATGAGGATATAAAATGTAATTGGTCTATGGTTGGCATATCAAGCCTCAAAGCAGTGGTGAAAGAGACACCTGGTCAAAGCAGCACATTCTGTCTGTTTGAAAAGCACTGGATTCATCTGAAAGCAGCTTGGTTTTGACACTGGGCTGTCTGTACCTTCTCTTGCAGCTTAAGGAAACCTCCACTCTTCTAATACGGAGTTGAAGTTAGGCAAAAGCGAAGACAAAGCTCCTTGCTTGATCAGCCTCATTGTCTAACAATGCTCTTTGCTAAATTAGTGTCGTCGTAGAAAATAGGATCACAAAGTCAAGTGTTTCACCTCAAGGTGATGCCTGCAGAGGAAGGCACTGAAACTTTCTACTGAGTCTTCCTCTTTGCACTGGCTTTTCTATGGCATCTTCCCTGTGTTAGGAGAAACAAGACTTCTACATATGATAATGTCTTTTGTATCTTCAGCTTCTGCTTGAGAACTTCAGACGCTGACACATCCATTCTTTTCAGCTGAGTTTTTGTGAACTTGATGTACCCTAAACCAATTAGGCCAGTTTACAACAGAAACAGTACCTAAGGGGATGCAGTTAGGCAAGCCCTGCTTTTGCATTTCTCTTGGTTTGCTATGTCACAAAGACAGGGGATTGCAAAGCTCAGTCACATATATTCCAAGTAAAACCAGGAAAGTAGTCATAGTGGTGTATCAAGACATCAGTGGTTATGCTGGTATTTAACCAAGACATAAGATGAAACCGCTTTGGTCCTTCCTGTACATAAGGACCTATATTTAAAACCACTAAGATTGCAAAATATGAGTGGAGCCACTGTCCTGGTTTTTTTGCTGCAAATAATTTCTTCTCTACTGCTGCTACCTCTCAAGAAATCACTGCTTTCCACCAAATAAATCAAATCCCACAGGAGATACAGTATGTAGGGCAGTCTGTCATTAGATATATTGTCTCGGTTACAGCGATATTTACACAAGGAATAAAGGTAAAAAGTAAGTTAATTGTTAACAAAAACTTTCATTTATTCCAGTTCCCCATAAAATAGTGTTTGTTTTTTTTTTTTTTTAATGTCAAAATGTACACTGGATATTCGGGTTACACTGTCAGAATTTTTGATATTCTGGTTTGCGGAACATTGGCCAAAAAAGACACAGCATAAAAACCAGATATGTCTTAGACACTTCACAGGCTTCAAGCTGATTGGGAAAATGCCAGTACCTATCAAGACTTAAGTTCTCAGCACCGCTCTGGACTTCCCAAAGACTCTCAGGCTACGCTTCTTAAAAATAAAGAAACAAACAAAAAACATAAATCTAAGGCAGACAAGAAGAGGGAATAGTCTTATCTGTCAACGAACTAAAACCTTGCAAGAATCTCCCGTTTAGGTTAAATCTTAATTGACCCGCCTTGTTTCTCCAGAGTGCAGCACAACCTGCAGTCTCTGTAGCAAGGCATTTCAGCCCCGCTCTATTTTTGCACTCTAAGTGGGGAAAGAAAGAGGAAAGACTGGAGTAAGAAACTGATATTGTCTGGACTAATTCTGACACAAAATTTCTTCCCAATGTGGGAGGCGAAAAGCTTCATGAGTCAATCCTGCTGTCATCCTCAGCATGTCTTTCAATGTGTCCTACAGCATCCTAAAAAAGAACCAGGGAAGTCAGTTGTTTTGGTTTGGTTTTTTATTTTTTAAATTACCCTCTCCCTGCAACATTTAGAAAACACCACCAACAAAAGAAAAGCAAACCAAATGAAAACAATTTAAAAAAAAAAAGAAAGATTTTAGGAAAGAATCTGGAAGCATCAGTGAAGGTGACATTTCTGGATAATATGCAATTTTTTTGGCTTAGAGCTTCCAAAACAAACTCCTGAAATAACATTTAAAAGAAATTAGTGCCAAACTATTTGGTGTTGCTCAGCCTGCAGAAGAGAAGACTCCACAGATAACTTACTGCAGTCTGCCAGTACTTAAATGGGGCCTATAACAAAGATGAGACCACACTTATAATAGGACAAGGGGTGACGGTTTTACACTAAGAGAGGAAAGATTTGTACTACAAAGAAGGAAGAATTTTTTTTGTTCTTTGTTTTTATATACAATAAGAGTGCTGTAACAAGTGCCCAGAGAGCTGGGTAGATGCCCCATCCCTGAAACATTCAGAATCAGGTTAGACAGAACTCTGAGCAATCTGATTTAATTGAAGTTATCTCTGCTTACTGCAGGACAGTTGAACTAGGTGACCTTCAATGTTCCCTTCCAACCCAAACAATTCTGTAACCCTGTTAAATTGCCTCCATCACTCACACCATGCGAATCAAGGCACAAAAAATCCATCACATTCAAAGGCAGTGTTGTGCATTTTGAAAAGTTTTCAGCAGAAGTTAGCTTATATTGCCAAGGATAAATATGTGGATTTTACCAATCACTCTTCAGGTAACAGTCCTCCTTCCACCCACCTCCCAATCCTTTCCACATCACTAATTCAACTCTTATACCTCCTTTGGATGGTCGTACCCAGGGAGTGGTGATCAAGGGCACAATGTCCACCTGGAGACCAGTGACAAGTGGTGTCCCTCAGGGGTCAGTGCTGGGACCAGTGCTGTTTAACATCTTTGTCAGTGACATGGACACAGGAATCGAGTGCACTCTCAGCAAGTCTGCAGATGACACCAAGCTGTGTGGCACAGTTGACTTGCTAGAGGGCAGGGATGCCATCCAGAGGGACCTGGACAGGCTGGAGAGGTGGGCCCAGGCCAATCTCATGAGATTCAACAAGGCAAAGTGTAAGGTGCTGCACCTGGGTAGGCACAATCCCAAGCACAAATACAGGCTGGGTGGTGAATGGCTGGAGAGCAGCCCTGAGGAAAAGGACTTTGGAGTCTGGGTTGATGAAAAGCTCAACATGAG